>JAXQGX010000905.1:0-10953 GCA_037040455.1 Irpex sp. P115-07
CGCTTGCCTGCGTCAATGGAGTCCATAATCCACTCAGGGCGTACAACGTGGGCCTTCACACGAGACTTCTTGTGCAGGAACTTATGTGTCTTGGATCCGCTGAGCTGCTGGGAGGTGAGGATATGTGTGGCGTTCGATGCAGTGTACCTATGTCATCTATCTATTAGACGGGTCTGGAATGTGCATGTGAAGGGAAATTTACTGACAAAACTTGTCCGCCATTGAGGGTGACGATTCGCTTCATCTCAATGTCGGTCGTATCTTCAAGGTATCCATCGATATACACTCTTACTCCGGTCAGGACTTTGGCTTCACGCGCACTCGGTGTATCAGGCAGTTGTGCTCGGAGTTTCTTTCCACGCAGCTCCATGTAGGGCTTCTGATTACCGCGCCCGTCGGAACGTTGGTGACCAGTGGCCATAGAATTAATATGATCTGCGAGGCGTGCAATATTCCCATTAGACGACTTCTTGGCTTGAAGATAATTTATATCTCACTCACCAGTCCTTGAATAAATGTCGGAGTGCGTGATAGGATTGGCCTCATCTTTGAGAGTATTCAACAGGTGTTTCGTCAGGGTTGATGAAGATGGCTTTCCCCCGTTCTTCACCAGGGGTTCGAGCAGCCTGTAGCCGTAAATATCATGTCAGCCTACGCGCGTAATAGCCTGTGCGGAAGGTTGTACTTCTCGACGCGTCTCTTCTCCTTCCAGTCTTTCGGGGTTCGCTCAAATTCTTTACTCTTCGCGTATGGCTTGAATCTGTTCCCGCTCAGGTCTTCTGTCTTCTCCTGCTTGCCGCCTTGAGTTAGGGACCGTGCCGATGGCTTAACAACTTTCACAAAATTGTCCATGGTGTCGTGAGTGAAAAAAGTATGTACAATGAGAGTAAAGGGGGGAAGAGAGTGAAGGATTTAAATAGTTACACAACCATAACAGTCTGGGCCAAAAGGGACGAGGCAGTCAAGGTCAAGGTCAAAACTGAACAAGGTGGCCATAACACTTCCGCGCCAAAATCGATGAACGAATGCATCACGTGCTCCGCGTTATTTGGCTTGCGCAAATACTGTAGACGCTTCATAGACGCGCCTCTTCCGGAGCGACGAACTGGCAGAGGACTCCGAAGCATCTCCTCGATTTATCCTCCTCAATGGACAACGCTGATGTCGAAGTCAGATGATGCCAATAACAACGCATTTTGAGTGTTATGCTCGAAGAACATCGAACCGTCTCGTCTAACGTGGCTGATTGTCCGTAGGCTGTCCCATCATCGTGACTACTCAACGCTCCGGTTAAGTCCCTTTCAGACAGTAAGAAGGGCCAGTAACCTCGGGATTGACGTCTTCGTTGCAGTCTGAGGAGCATGGTTGCTGGATCCTATTTTTCCGGTCGTTGTGAGGATTGCCTTTGAACGAGGCCATCGCGACGTTATAAGACGGCCAAGGGCCATGGGGCCTCCTCGCCCACTCCGGTCGAGCTCAAAAGCGTCATCATGTCCCTCCTGCAGAGGTTTGCACTACTCTTCTCGCTATGCTCGTGGCTCCTCGTAGCCCGCGGTGTACCGTCGTTCGACGGGGTAGCCTTTTGGAATACCGACGCCGGTTCTTTGACATACGGAATGGGGGCATTGGAGGCCCTAGGGCCAAATAATAACTACGAAAACGGCAATTTCGTCCCTCGCTTCCTCTCATTGGATGGCCCACGAGGTATGCAGATTTCGGGAACTCGCTTAGGGATTTAGTCTCGCTCATTGATAATATTCCCGCATTGTAGGCACGCCCGGAAATGTGACGGTGCAGAACACCAGGGTGCCTCCATTGTTCTACGTCCACGGGAGCCAATTGTGGCACTACCACAACGCTACAACCATCCTCCCGGTTAACGTACGCAACTCGACCCTGACCTCGCATTTGCCTTTGCAACTAGTCGTCGGCGACAAGCGCGACGGAGTCAAAGGTGGATCGTGGAGGTGGCAGGGGACCCAGCTTGTATACGAGCAAGGGAAAACAACGAACTCCGGTGTCTACTATTCCTGCCAGGACACAAACGGTCTGATGGGTTTGTTCCTTTTCACCAAACCGTGAGTATCAGTTCATTTGTTTGTTTCATTGCATGTCCCTTAACAACCGACTGACAAACTTACTTTGCAATCCAGGTCTGCAACGCCTCAAGGTTGCACACTCTTTACCGTGCACAGTTTCCTACGCGATTCATGATACGTGACATAGTTCTCTATCAGCAACATACTTGTATCAGTAGCACCAGTAATTGTGTAACACATCACCATCCAACATCCATGATTGCTAGGGCAGTTATGCCAGCGTCGAGTTGATCACGTCAAAGATATAAATACGACCAGTTCTGTATGGACATTTTACTTCTGTATCCGAGTATCTACACGCTTCCAGGTGAAGGCCAGGACGAAGACACCCATCAGCGCCGTCGCGACAGCGAGCGGCTTCTTCAGATGCGCCGAGAAGGGTACTCTGTACTTCACCTACACATTTGAACAACAAAGGTTGTCAATCGCACGAAGAACAAAGCACTCAAAAGTACCACTTACGTAGATGTTTCCGACGTGTCGGTCTGTGAGCTGCTGATATTGGAGGGTGATTGCTGGGCGACCTGTGGTATCCAAGTAGGTGATATGGGTCGAGATAGTATTCTCGATGGCGGGGAATGGAGGATAGAACTCAATGTCACTAGAACCAGCAAAACATATACTTAGTCTGGAGGTGGTTACATTCGTGGCGAGTGTAGATCTTACCTGGCGCCTTCGGGAAGGATGATCTTGACCTCAGCCTCATCTACCACAGCGCCGGGATACAAGGTTTGCACGGGGATGCCGACAATGTATTTGCCGCTTTCCTTGTCCCAGCCGGCGTAGTCCGCAAGCGGGGCGTCCCAGCCGAGAGTAAAGCTGTAGTTCCAGCCTCCCAATACGGGGTACCTGGGGCGGAACTCAAACAGAGAGAACTGATTACTGTTCGAGCCCTTGGCGACAGACGGTGTGTAACGAATATGGGAAGTCGAGACATTTCCGTTCAGGTCGTAGAAGTACGCGTCGCGAATACCCGCCGGAAGGTGAAGCGACAAGGAGCTCAGAGTATGCGCGGCCAAACGTCTGAAGTAACCCTGAGATTGATACTCGAGCCGGGAGAAATGACCTTTGAGCCTAATAAATCGAACAGAGTCAGCAACTGCTTAAAACGATAGGAAATGGGCATACTCGGGACCAGCATTATGCAGCCATACGTTGTCTTGAATGTTCAAGTTCGCGCCCCAGTGGCTGATCTCAGCAGCTCGCTCTAACCTGGTAACCTCAAGGACAGGGTTGCCATACTCGTACTGCACCGCGATACGCTTTTGTTGGGTCTTGACGAAGTCCTTCGTGGTCGAAGCAGGGATGTTATTGTATGGACCATAGGTCAACGTAGCTCCCGACTTTGTGACAGGTGACTCCAAGGTGAATGCATCAACGCCCTCCGGGGTAGTGTAAGAATGAATCTTCGGGAATTGAGATCTGTGCTAGTGTGAATGCACTGCTAGTATGGCACCAATGTAGATCACATACTTAATCTTGGTCCTTTGAACCAAAGTAGGGTATGGACTCAGGATGAAAAGGTCTGCCTCGTACTTGAGGGACTGAGCTTCGTTCTGAGCGGCGGTCTTAGGCCAAGGATAGGTCGCGTGGGTCTGGACAGTCTCCACGACAAGGTTTGTGGAAGCATTAGCTTTCAGAGCCTTCGGGAATTCGACCGCATACAGGAATGCTCCGCTATACGTGTCATAACTTAGTTACATGTGAGCATTAGTACTTGAGAGACGCGACGCACGTATTCGGATTCAACCCAAACTTCTCAAGCTGCAAGGGCACAGTCTGCCCTTTGATCTTCGCCTGTATCCAGCTTGTCTTTTTCGATTCGTCTTCTCCCAACGCAATGGTATAGATGCTGGAGTCGTCCTCAAGGGCTTTGACCGCGTATGTGGTAGTGACGTGCACGAGTGATCCGCCAAGGTCGACTGTACGCACGATAGCCGTGTTTTCAAAGGAGTGTTCAGCGGAGACGAGGTTGACGAGAAGACTTAATGCAACGAAAGAGAACCGTAACCCCCAATGACCGGCCATGGTGGCTGCGTGGAGGTATGAATGTATGCGGTCGTGGTGGCTGCAGACGTGTAACTCGGTGAGACCGAAATAGCAGGCGCCCAATCATATTCGACGTGAACGCGCAGCACCAGAGCATCAATTACTTGCAGTAGAAAGACGAATGCGACCAAGCTTCCACGTAAACAAGAGCAGTATTATGTGATTATAATTCAAAGCTAGTGTAGAACACAGTTGGAGGCTACCACGCCCAAGCAGGGTTAGGGTTGCGAAGAGGGACGTCTTCCCGGACAACGCCAGCAGACACGATTCTCCTCAACTTTCGCCGACGCTCAGCTGCCTTAATCTCCTCTGCTGTCTTTCCCTCCCTCAGTATAACATGCAACCGAGAGTCGGGGTGAATCCGGATGCCGGTTCTGGCACGGCCCTTGGGCTCTATACGCTTCAGTTGCTTGGGACCTTTCGTTACCCATGCTTCGGCTAGGCAGTGGATACAGAGCATGTCAGTTTAACCCTGCAGTCGAGCGAAATGCACTCACCGACAACAAGCCTCTTGTCGTCCAGGCCCTTCAGCGATGTAGCATGGTCCTTGGCTACAACGAGCATGCTCTTTATCCGCTTGCCCGCTCGCTTCTCGCTGAACATCATCTGCAGGATAGCAGAGTCTATGGGTTTGCCTGAAATCTGACGGCCGAGCTTGTTGAGCTTCCTGTGCGATATTTTGAAGTTCGCGGTGGAGTACTTGTGCTAAGCAAAGGTATGACAGTTAGCACACACAGGCCAGGTATTTGTAGAATAACAGCGACGCACCTGAGTATGCTTCTTTGTCACAGTACCCGCATCTTCCTCGCTCGTCTCTGCTACGGCATCGAAAATACTTCCCTGGCCTTGTGCAGCATCCGCCTTCCGGGCAGCTTCCAGCTCTTCTTCTGTACTCTTCTCTCTTTTGCTAACTGCTAGTGTGTCTCGTACCCAGTTCAAAGGATTGAGACTCGCACTAAGGCATTATGAGCATTGATCTTATCAAATATGGGTTACACATACTGTCTTCGGGACTCCCAGACGACCACCCGGGATGCAGTCGTAGGTTGTGACCACCTGGCGGCCAGCGAAGTGGTAGCGGCGGCTGCATAAAGACATCAGAACCTTGGTTACAAATAAAATGCAATCCAAATATACGACATACCTCGCCGCAGTGTTCTGCCCACGGCCTGCATGCTGGTCCGAAACAAAGAGTCTGCTGTAAAGTAGTTTGACGCCCGCCTCTCGCTCTTCGTGTGATCGTGTTTTGTAAGACGCCCTTGCACGTAGTACCAGGCTTACACCGCACCTTCCACGACTTCATACACGTCGCGACATAACCACCGCAGCACCCGCCTGCACTACATAATCTACTTCCAGGGCGTGGTAGCCCAAGTATCATAGCAGAGACACACGGGACAAGATGCTTTCGATAGGCTCCCTCATCTATGTCTCCCTACTACTCATCAATGCCATGGCTGTCCTCAGCGAGGACAGATTCCTAGCAAAGAGTGCGTAGCTGCAATTCACTCATATGCTTATGCTAACGTGTAGTTCTGTAGTTGGCTGGGCATCTACACATGTACAAGCAGGCCAGGCCCAGGCTGCGTACGCTCAGGGCTACGGTCAACCGTACGACCAGCAGGGACAAGATGTTGGCATGAAAGGACGACTCATAAACTTGATCAGTGCGGTACGAACTTTGATGAGAAGTGAGTATCAGTTCTTCTAGGCATCGAAAGAAATCTAACGTCTTCCTAGTTCCTCTAATAGCATTCAACCTCGTCATTATCGGCTACGAATTAATACTCGGCGGATAGATCCATGCACTATACATATTGATCCTATGACATTTGGTATATATGATCCTACAGCTCTTCAACGCTATTCAGTCGCGCGTACTCTTCGTTGATCTGCCGTACGAAGTCTTCCACACGGTGACCATTCTGTGCCAATTTTAGACGAAATGTTAGGAGAAACCTGATGAGTCACCCACCTCGCACTCCTTCCAAGTCTCGTCGTGGACACAGACTGGTTTATTGTTGATCAGGATCGTGCAACTCTTCCTGCAATCCCTAGTCACATACTACCCAGCGTTGATTTCCAGATGTATTACTCACTGGATTCCTAGCTTTTGTGTTTGCAAGACGCTTTCCTTGAGTAAAGTCACTCCCTCCGGTGCTGTTCCACTGGCATCCAAACCAACACACTCCCCCACCCCACTGTTCTCCCAATCAATACCACTGCTCTTCGCACACTTCAAGGCGACATCCGGCACTCCGACTTTCCATCTGCCTTCGAAGTTCTGACACTGGACGAACCTCCACCAGGTAGAAGAAGGGGTGTACTTGATTGCGCAGAGTTCCTGTACGTTTCCTCTGCATTCTGTAGGACCGTGCAAGCAAGTAACACCAAAGTCTGGTTCGGAGGCGTTCACCCTAGGTAATGGGGCGTTAGTCACATATGTAGAACGAGACTAACTGCATTGATCGAACGCACCGTCCAATGAAAGTTAACGATAGATCGACTTTGTCTCTAACATGCTGTAGTGTACGATCGATGACACTTTCGCAGAGTAGGGCATCCGGACACTGGCTCATGACACCGAGTGTGAGAGGCACTTTGACATCCTGAACCCTGTAATCATCTGGCGTTTGCACAATGAACGGCAGATTCAACGCTTGTGTTACGCAAAGCCAGAGGGTCGCACTGAAGAATGTGGTTTTGAGAGTCATCATGATGGGTTGTGCAAAGCAGCCTCAAAGACCTCTCGTGGTCGTTGTCTGCAACATTGACCGTGTAAGCAGGTCACGTCATCTGACATGCAGCTTGCGGAACGGTGTCAGGAGTCTCCGCCGACTCCTGCCGAGCAGTCGACGTCATCGCGATATTACTTAGCTGTGAGAGTACTCACATAGATTACATTGCCTTGAATACTTAGACACTGTACCTTTGGTGTATATCATCCGGCTTGTACGATACATGTCAGGCATGCAAAATCAGAGAGAAGAAATTATCCGTAAGTGTGCTAAAGTCTGAGCTACCGACTTTCTTGGGCTGCATCCCACCATTCTCGAGCCTGCTTGTCAGATAGCGGGGGCTCGAAGAACTTGCAACGAGACCTGAATGCTAAACATCCGTAAGAAATACAATCAAAGATGTAGAATGCAGGACCGCCTACCTTGCAGTGATCTGTTTCTGACGATCTTCTCCACGCTGAGCTCGTAGTGGATTTGATTACGCTGCAACAACGAGCAGAACAAAAGAAGATTTGCAGAAGAAAGATCATGCATCATGCACCATGATAGAAGGATCGATACGTGCCTTTACTTCTTCGGCGTACAGCGCCCCCTTGATCCTACGTTGCGCCGCTGGATCAGCGTCGGCGTTCTCTAACGATGTTCGTTTTTCTTCTAGAGACTGGTCAACTACGTTCACACAATAGCCCACAATCTCTGTGCGGCGATTCCAATTCTCTTCAATCAGCAGATCTATCAGTACCTATGAGCGGCATCATTGGACTTTGGGTTGCACCTACCAACGAGGTCTTGCCAAAGATGCGCGCAGGCTTGGTCTTGGACGGTACCTTTACCAATTCCTGCACGTTCGAGGTCTCTGAATTTCGCGGTTGTCCTGTTGAGACTCATAATAATTGTGTCATCCAGTTTGCGGTACTGGCTCATGATATCTGTGCCCGACAACAGTGATAGGTGTAAGAGTTAGTTCCGAGCCTTCCAGTTTCAGGGTGCGCGCGAGAGCAACGAAATCGCTTCACCTTTAAACAGAGTAAGATTGTGGCATGTTGACGGAGTAACAGTTACTGTTAGCGAAGGTGTTTGCACCGCCAGGCTTGTTGGTTGTTTGGATGGCATAAGACAGAGAGCTAGGAAGGAGGGTACGTTACGAGTGCCAGAGGTCCTGATGACATAGGCCCAAATCCCACGCTTCGTGGGCGGCAAAGACATGCCGAGATTGGGATCGTAGCGAGTTCGGTTTCTGCTAGTTTCTGCTGGCATGATCAGGGACAGATCGGTGCGCCAGGTTCACGATCAATGCATAAAGACAAGCTGCATGCGTTTCCGAAACTTTCGGGAAAATCACTGCCTGAAATGAATTTGTCTCTCGGTGGTCCGACATTCGAAACTTGCTCGAAATCCCCGTGTAGCTCGTCTCCGCCGCCTTTCCGTCTCGTGCAGTGGTGTCGCAGGGAGGGGTCAGTTAATTGCGCTGACTCGGACTAGATCAAAGGCTTTGCTCGCAGCCCGACGATTCCCGAAATGGCCTGACCGGTCTGGTGAGGCCTGCTGAGACGCGGCAAACCAGACTAGTTCCATGTAGTCTAAACTGTAATGTCACCCTGAAGACATTGCTAATCGGCAGGTCACCGGTGTCGTCCTATACGAGATATGTCTACTTCCGTGTCCCCTGGAAAAACACATCTATTGTTTCCATTGGCCATTCTAGAGCGTTAACCGGCTAGATACCACCCGTGCCCCACGCATGTTGGGCCTCGCGAATATCGTTAGCTTGTGTGGCGTTTGCCTACGTAAACTTACAATGAGGATGCCCGCCACGCTCGCACTATACCAGCTATGGAGAGCATCACTGTTTTGTTACATTGATCTACCCGCATCTACTCCTTTCGCTAGCATGATAGTCTGACCGATGCGCATGGGGGCGGTGGGAGTGAAACACGACATGCTGACATACAGGAGATGTCAAGTTATTGAAGTCACAGTAGCACCTTTGTTTTGGTAATGATGCCGTGCAGGCTCGGGACAAAGAGCATGACTTTGTAGGTAGGCCGAACAGTTTACCTTTCGAGACCATCACTATTCGCTAGTGCATTCTCAACAGAATTCCATGGAAACGTCTATGAGACATATGGCTGAGACCCAATTACTAGTAGATTAAGGAGGCCCCAAGAATTGTGAACATCGCATAGATACAAAATCTATGTTACAAACGTAGTAGTCTATGACAGCAATAGGTATGATCGAATAGCATAGTAGTGAAGAGCAGAGGAGAGCGCGAGAGCAGTACAGGTTTCTGCGAATATATAAGACGACGAAAGAAAACAAAAAGTGACGTAGGAGGGTATGCTGTAGAATAGCAGAACAATATGATCACCAACGAAAGCGAAGAATTTCCGTTTCCCAAGTCGCAAGACATGATTCAAGACGAGTCTTCCTCTTCAGGTTCAGATACTTCCATATCCAATGAGGGCTGGTTGTGGTCGGATTGCGTCCTGCGCTTTGAGGGCTGGTGGTTGTGCACGGTCTTCATATGCCTGTGGCGCCGCNTCGAAGGGACACTTATGAGGCGCTGCGCCGGTGCTGAGAGGACACGTTAGTCATGGCATTCGATGTCGTCACTCATGCTGAGGCTTACTGGGTGTTCATATGAGTTGCATAGTTCGTGCGTTGTGAGAAACCCTTCCCACAAACTTCGCACGTTATCGGTCTAGCAGTCACATTAATGAGTTGGTGAACTGAAAGAACTTTTCATGTGATACGTACTTGATATGCAAGTGCTTCGACTCGATGTGGCGTTTCACGAGGTGCTTCTTCGAAATATATCCGCAGGGACGCTCGAGAAGGTTGTCTGTTGTCTCAACCCACGTGCATGCAAACTGACCACTGCTGCCTCCGCCGTCAAGGGCCTTGGCATACTTGGTCCAGCTCTCAGTCTCAGAGTCTGTGGGGCTGAGGCGCGCGCGTTTCACAGATCCTGGTCCGCCAGGGCTCGGACCACAGCTGCTCTCGGACTCGCTAGAATGAGCCCAAGAAGGCGAGCCAGCCAGCTTGCGTCGCACACGAGGATGTTGGGCATTGATCTCGAGCTTCTTGAAGTTACTTTGCAGCTCGCGGTCTCTTGGAGGGGATGCACGGTCGGTCGAGGATTCACTATAAACCGTGATAGAGTCGACAGACGGCTGCCTGACAGGTGCGGGTCTGCAATAGATCTAAGATACGAAGCACAATGTAGAATAGACGCGGCGTACCTCGGATATGGCATGCTGCGATCCCTTGGTGTAGAGGAAGAGGCACTGTAGAATCGTATAAGCCATTACGTCGAGTTCAGAGGAGACAAACATGACTTACGTGACCATAGAGAGGCTGGTATGTTTGGGTGACGACGGACCTACATCCGTATGACGACATACGGAAGATCTAAGCAAGAAACATTATAAGCTTATATCATCACTTGCTAAGCTTAATAAAGACATACAAGCTCAAAAGCTTTCCAGGCTCGGAATTGACGATCGACGAGAGTGGGTAGTCGCGGTATTGGACGAAAAGAAGCGGTGGCGATCCCGGTTCGTTGGCGTTCGACCTATATCGCGACCAGCTGTAACTCGCAAACCGACTGTGATATGATCCATGAGTCGGTGTTGAGGACCGTTCACCGTTCTGAGGCTGGCGGGACGCGCTATTGTCCTCGCCACCTCTACTATGTTACGCCACACGTCAAATCTGGAGACATTCTAGCGACAGGACTGCGTGCTCACCTCGAGGTGGCGCTGGACCAGGAACGTTCGGACGCGGATTCGCGACTTGGAGGTCGCCCGTCGTGGCGTGCAGGCATCGGAAGGGTACGCTGGGAGGCGCCGTATTCCGTATCCCGAGGTGAAGTGGGCCGAGAGTTGGCACTGTTGATAGATGTGGCGTCAGCGTCCACATAACGTTCGCGGGAAGACATGCAGCAAGAGAAGATCAAGGACGTCTGGGGACGAGTGACGGCGGTTCAGAGGATAGGCGCAGGAGAAGAGCCTACCTTATTTGTCTGGGAGACTCGTGGGCAGGAAGGGATCGGAGCATTACGA
>JAXQGX010000906.1:0-10849 GCA_037040455.1 Irpex sp. P115-07
TCAGCAAAAGCACAGTCGGCACTGGTAATAGTCGGCTCTGGGAAGCCCTCCAAGTATCGGCACAAAGGAGAGGCTCCCGGTATCGGCTCTACGTCCAAAGTCCACGCAGTCGGCTCTGGTAGTCCACAGAATAGTCCAATCAGTCGGCTCTACAACCAGCGATACGACCTTCGGCTCTGGTACGTACAGAGCAATCTGCGCAAGAGGGGGGAAAAGGGAAAAGGGATTGCGCTCGTTCACACGAGGGGGACTGCAGAATGCGTCAGCACCTCGTTGCACGCCCATCAATAGCCCAGGACACTCACCCGTCACGAAGCGCAAACGATGTTCGACGTCGCACGAAGATGAACGACACTGCAGATATATCACTCGCGAGACGTTACGAGGACACGCGAGGTGATGATTTTGAGGGTTGAGACTTGTTGGCGAATGCGATAGGTTGCTCGTTGAGCTGGGGATGGTGGTGGTTGCGGATGAAGAGACGGTGGGCGACGACTGTCACACTTACGCCGCATATGTGATCTGCGTTTCCAGGTTTGAGCGCCCGTCCGCTGTGACGCCGTTTGAGTAGAGGACGTTCACGTAGAACTAGTTACCGTGTTCATTATCGGAGCAGAGTTTTAGTATGCATAGTATGCCCCTACTGGGACTGAGATGTCGTCGTTGACAGCTACAGCTTCCCGAGATTGAAACGCGACTACGCCCGAACTGACGAATACCCGCCGTGAATAGTCAGGAACCCCTCACAATGGGCAGGTTGGCATGCTCTGAAGTTCGGTCAACCGCGGACGATAGCACAAAGACATAATCCCATTCTCCCACCAGTTACTATATGCGCCATCAAAGAGATAGTATTCAGGAATGATCTTAAATAGGCAGCGTAGACTATAAGCGAGAGGATATCGACAGAGCAGGACATGGAAACAGTCCGCAATTACATAGCTCCATAAGTGTAACGCGCCGCTTCGTTTTCGGTGTGTACTCGATGGCACTTACGAACAGTGACCGCGTAGACTCAATGTTGCGCACGACGCTCTCGATTTCGCGAGTGAGATGTGAAGGGGATAGATGAGCCTGGCCCAGACACCAGTCGGACAGAAGAAGTTGCTCCGAGGGGACCAGACGAAGCGCGAGCAGAGGAAACCGAGGAAGTACAAGAGCAAATTAGCGTACAGAAAGGTTCCAGAGGTTACGAGCATAGAGCAGAAAACGGTCTCGGAAGCTGAGTAAGTCGGCATACGGTAGCATAGCGAGAGGGACGTCCAGACAGCTCGCCTTGATCGAAGATGGGAGGCGACCCGATGGTCCAGCGTGGGCCATCTATTGGATGGGGCGACGTGATTGACGATCGAGGTTACCCGTAAGAGGCTGGTGTAGTGTGTAGCGAAGGATATCGAAGACCGCCGCCATGTATTAGTCCGTTTTGGCCCGGTGTATCGCCGTTTTCAGACACGTAGCGTGGTAGAAGCTGCCCCTGCGTTTCGAGGTTGTCGAAAGGACCCCAGTGACGTGAGCGTATACACTATTGATTGTGTAAATAGAACTCACCGATCGTACCCACTACTCCCTAGCCAGTCCATGCAGTCACGATCCAGAGGTATCGTCGTCGTCCCAACGGCATGCCCAATTAGCGAGAGCATATCTGTGCTCGGTCGTCGATGGGATCAATGATTCGAACGGATGGCGTTCAGGTGGTGGAGGGCACGGTAAGGCTGGAAATTTCGCATGCCGACGGAGTCGTGGGCGCATGGACGGCCGAGCAAATTTGACAGGGCTTCGGGAAGGTCGTAGCACCAAGTGACCAGTAGCGACGGTGTTGTGGCTAGAGGACGGTGTGTGTGTGTGACAGGTGAGCTAGGCACGACAGCGTGGAAGCAGACAAGTAACGCACCTGATCACTGTTATCCTGTGGAACCGATGTTCAGCTGCCACTAGATTCTCCCATCTATGCTGCATGACAGACTACTCGTATCGCCAGGCCATTGCGGGGACCTTCGGAAGCATCCGTAGAGGCCGTCGATATCGCGAGGGCTACAGGTGGACAGCAGCGTAGTCGGGACAAGTGTGTCTTCGAGAGTGTGTGCGAGACGTGTTGGAAAGAGTGTTTAAGTTTCGATTTAAGTAGTATTTCTGGCTGAGAGTTAGAATTCGTAGGCCAAGGATGCAGGCTTTCGAAGTGGTCGGACAGACGAAGGGTCGCACAAGAAGTACACGACGATCACTTCAGGTCACGATGAATGACAGCAACATGTAGGAGAGTTTGAGGTTGTCGTATGGTGAGTGTCGGTGAGGGATCGCACGATGTTGTGAGGGGGGATGTGTTGCGCGAGGTGTGAGTTCAAAGGAACAGGTCGACTGCGTCCTACGGGGAACATCATGAACATGGAAGCGATAAATACGGCGATATGATACTCACACATATCCCACAGATCTTACAATCTTCACCTTTAACCAAGCATACACAACTAAGGACGAAGCGGATTGCATCAGCACCAGCTGCGTTTCGTGAACTGTACGTCCACGCACTAGCAGCATTACGATGCATTACGATGAACAAACTGTCGGCTGAGCAAAGCAGATAGCTCACATATCAATGGGTACCCTATGATGCTCCTAGACTCGCCGTGAGTCTTCCAGGTTCACGTGAAGAGACTAGAGTCGAAGGACGAAGTCGGCACTGTGATAGACGGACATTGTGTTTGTTCATAAGGTATGCTGTTTTCCGCGATAAAGGTTCAGTGAGCTGGAAGCCGCGGTACACCGTCGACGAATGTGACCGTAGGACTTGTACTAGGGCGAGGGCAGCAGAGGCGAGAAGACACCCTGGGTGGTGGTGATGGTTGCGGTGTGGGATGCATATGTAATCGAGCGGAAAGCGCTCATACCAGAACGATGACGTCGCCGCTCGATTGCTGCCAACTACTTGCATGCTACGGTCGAGTTCGCGGCGTATTAGCGATAGTGGGCCAGCTTCTGAGGTCGTCGCAGTACACGTCATTAGCTTCCTAAAATTCTACCGTATATATCGTTCCTGCTGGTGTAACCCTCACTATTCGCAAGCACATCGTGAATGTCGTCCAGATTATTCATCCAGTATTGGCTACGTTAGTTATCTACGCATTCCCCAAGACTCCCACCGTCGGACGTAGCTGGAACAACTGTACGTAAGTAGTCATGTAGTCCACCACGACTCTCATCTGCTGTGCCTCGTGGTATGACAGGCTGTTCAGTGTGCCGTCTCGTCTGATCGCAGGCCGTACTCGTCGTAAAAGGACATGGTCTGTGTCCCCAAGAAATGACAGTCTCCTGTGAAGTACCAAGAAGGGCCAACGACACGACAGACTGGGCAAGATACGCGGCGGATATCGCGCGGCGATGAGGACCTAGAACGAGACTAGAGGGGTGTGACGCAGGAGTGTCAGATGGGAAGGCGATGGGCGTCGCGAGGCGTCATGGTCTGACCGAGTATAACGTCGACAAAACCTGTGTACGCAGATCGGACGTCACCACCAAGTATGCTGATGAGTGGAGCCTTTTGTTCGCCCGTCCGTTAGCTAGTGGTCCTAGATGAGACCTTCCGTAGGTATCATCCGGGAAGAGCAAACGAGATCCCTCCTTGCAGCAGAGCTCTGCACCTATTATGTCTATCCGTGAGCAAGCCGTAAGAGATTGAGAGCTTAGGAAGCACTCACAGTGTTACATACGTGGATTTATGATGTCTGCATCTCAGAAGCCGTCTGAAACAGGTTTCTGTGTCGAATGTTCCGCGTTCGCCCTTCGAGGCACCAGTTCGACGGCGAGAGGTCGTAGATATAGGCCGGCAGTGTCGGTGTAGTTAGAGCAGCATGATCGCACGGTAGGCCCATATATGATCGTGCCAATTTGTAGTAACATGAGCCCCAGATCGCGAGAGAACTTAAAGCCTACGAACGCGGAGAGTACCTCGGAAGAGAAGAGCCCAAGTATTGGTCAGTCCAGGGCGACAAGAGCTCATGACATGGTGGAAGGCCATAAAAACGCATCCGGTGCAAGAGGTACTGGGGACCTCACCACCAGAAATCCGAGGATGGCGACAAGAGCGAACACTCCGTCAAAATCAGCTGTTTTGGCGGGTGCGATAGGTAGGTGCGACTAGAGTCCGGAGGAGACAATTTCGAGAGCGACTTTGTCCTCCAAACGTGTCCATAGTTACTGAATTCGTGTTCAGGCTAACCAAAGTGCATTTCGACGGTGGATTGTTAGGAATCGAGGCCTTATTTTGCTCGCTCATCTGCGCGTGGTGGTCCTGGGCGCATGCTAGTCGTTCTAAGTAGACAGCAAACGAAGATTCAGGCCTAATGGACGTACCTGATAGCTCGTCGACACTGGACGACTAGTCGATCTCACCTATACCCGTACGGCTGCTGTTCATGAAGACAGGAGGCATGCAGTGCTGGCCGGAAGGTCATCGAGCGGTAAATAGAGGTTCAAGGCCTTGAGCGCAGGCTAAACGTCATCCAGTTGCGGCGTACAATGAAGAATGCAAGGAGGCTGACTTGAAGATGGACTTGACCCTGCTTTCTGCTGCGGTGGTTGGATAGTGACGTGACGAGTATGATTTGTGTGAGGCATTCGACCACCCTCGACTTGAACGACGTACGGACGCACTATACGGAGACGAGGAAACAACGAACGATCATGTCAGGAACTAAGCCAAACGAAGATCTTTGAGTTACTTACCAAGGGTGTGTTAGGAACCCCTTGCGTTATGCGTCCAATATGAGCCAGAGCCCGGTGTCAGGCTGAATGGAGGTGCGTCGACGCATCGCCTGGCCACTGAGTCACGCCCTACTGAGATCGTAACTTCAGTCTGCCAAGAGACAGCCGCGTCGAGGTATGGTGAAAGAGGACGATCGTATTTGATGGACCAGGGCTGGTCCTCCGTACGATTTACCGAAGCAACGTCTTGGGAGATCTGCGTGTCATGAACTCGAGGAAACCGAAACCTTGTAAGCAAACATGAGGACGCTTCACGCATGCGGTTGAGTATGCCAGTGAGGTAGCTTGAATGAGCTTTGGAAGCGGAATGATGACGGGTGAGACATGGCCCAGGATGTTAGACCTTCCTCAAGCGAAGTGTGGCAAGACGGGGGTGGGGAGAGACAACGGAGATCGACGAAAGAGCCGGTGTTTTACGCCAAAAACGATTTGCGAGCCTTTGAGGTGGAGACAAAACGATGCTGTCTGAAGGAGAGACAGTGAGCGACAGACACAGGCATTGACTAGAGCGACGGTCACGCACCTATATTCTCTCGCCCCATCCATTTCACTTCGCATCTACGAGATCAAGCCGTGCAACGTCCATGGCTTTCGTCAAATATTCAGATGCAGCGGGTGGGCTGTTAGATAAAAGACGGCAGTTACGCTCAGCCATGGAATCCAACCCCCACCGAACTTATAGCACAGGACTCCCCCAGTTTGGGCGATAGATTGGAGGGGGGCAACATGGGGAGGGGGGGGGCATCGTGGTATCCGGCGAGTGTTGGGAATGCAGTCTCGAGGGGTCATGAACGAGTGAAATGTCCGGTAGGCTAGCTGTGGTTATCGCAGAAGTTGGAGGTGCTGAGCTGCTGTCAGAAGAGGAACGGTTAGTCGACGGTCGACACATCAATGATAACGGCACTCGTACCCCCTCATCTCAAATGTATAGCAGGCTTGTCGATCCTGCGTAGGTGGGTCGTAGTCGATGGAGGTCGTGGTGGTCGTCGATGAGAGAGGGAGTCGGAGTCCGGACCGAGCGTTCACACTGACATCCATCAGCTCGACCGACTTGCCACCATCGGCCACTTCACTTCACCCACTACCTTCCCCTGCCAGCTTCAGCATGCACCAAGTCGAACCAGCGCAGAGCTATGCAGATCTGGACGTGGTCGGAGAGCCATCTCAACGAGCAAGAGCTGACGGTACGTCCATCTCGTTTACTGACTGTGAATTCGACGCGAGCACTGACACCGATCTAGGAGCTTTACGCGCAGCTGGGCTGTTTCATTGAGAGGAGAACTCGCATGTACGGGATACATTCGTACTCGTTGTTAGTGGGGCAATCCACAAAAGCTCAACAGCTGTTCGCCTCTCCGTACTCTCGACCACCCCTGCTCGTTACTTTTTTCTCATTCTGGCTTAGCCTCGTTCCCTTCTCCCTTCCAGCACTTTCTATCAAGATGGTTGCAAACACATGACACAGAGGATACGCGAAAGGGTGGATAACACATATCAGAGCCTGAGGCTTTTAGCAGGGAATAACGCGGTACGTTCCTCGATCTTATTGCGCTTGACGTCGACACTGACTTTGTTGCCTGTCTCTCATCAGCAACCTTCGTATCCGGGAATCTTCACGCAGAGCACGCGTACCGTCCCGTTCACTCAAATCCCATTGAGTCTTGCGCCTCACGAGTCTCGTCGTCGACACATTGAAAATCTCAACGCGTTCATTGCAGTTCAAGGGTCCAGTGTCGAAGCGTCACAACACGTCGGTCGTATCCCCTCACCGTGGGTCCTCCACCAAGATGGCTACCGCAGGAGTAAGCTTACGCGTGGTGGGCTCGGTCGCTGCAACTCGCGCAGATGGCGCAGAGAGAGGAGATAGACTCGAATATGGGTACATTCTATAATGTATGTCTACTAACCTTAATAAGGAACCGTCGACCTTGAGCGTGAAAGCCTGGTCGCTCTCTATGCCTTTATGATGGGGCACTCTCACACGGAGAACACCGCACGCGAGCCTCGCGAGGTAGCTCGGTACGTCGTAATTTGCACTAACATTTCCAGTGAAAGCATGTGTGCGCATACTCATGCCAATTAACTTTCGTGGTTGTAGAGCGGCCTATCCGACTGCTCGCGATGCGCGCCGCAAGTTCTACGACGCATACATCGCTCATGACATTGCCGACGTTCTGTGGTGGACTTTCTGGTTCAAACAATCTCAACCGGAGATACAACCTCACAGCTGTCACGAGTGCGTCGAGTCATGGCAAGACTCCAACGCGTCGCACGCGGCGACACATCTCGCTTCCTCCACCATCCGCAGAGTGACCGAGACTCGACGACGATCCATGTGCTACCGCTGCGTGAATTTGTGGGTAGTCTGTAGGTGTGCCATGCCAACACAAGTGCGTCAAATGGAGTAGGCTGACCAAGCTGCTCGCGAGCCTCTTGAAAGGCCCGCGAGGTAGCTGTATGTGTCGACTCGAACTTGGTAAAATGTCTTGCATGTGTTGCTTCAACTGCTGCTAATACATATGTGCAGGTGTCGGGCTGATTGACATGTAATCTACATAGCTCAGTCAATGAATGCATGAACATCTCCATAAATAATTCGAGCCTCTTGTCCAAGCCAGTCACATACAAGTACAAAGGCAAAACAGAACATAGAATCAAATCTTGGGTGACCTGTAACCAAAGCAGTTCACTTTTCAGAACACTTCCGCAATCATGGTCTTGACGATCATGACCTCTACTCAGACTCCACTGCTATCACCACTCCCTGTTCCTCATTGTCTCTAGCAACCTCCTCATCTGTGAGAGCACTGCTAGCCTCATTCTCAGTAGTAGGTCTGTAAGTTGGATTCAGTCTCAGATCAATTCTCTGATGCGAATCATGGCTTACCCTTGCACAGATTCTGAGCTCTCTCCTATTTGTGAGTTGTTATGAGCTGCTACATGTCCTGATGCTGCAGGCACATCATTTGCAGTGGCTTCAACTTCAAGCTCATTTTCCCCTTCATTTGGAGCCTGTTGGGGATATTAAGAGATGCAAGTGGTACGTCACACGTGATTCCACACTTACATCTAAGACTCCATCTTGAGTGTCAATAGGTGAACTTCCTAGTGCATCAGTGCTACTGCTGACACTTGGCGCAGCTTCATCATTGGTCTGATTGTGAAGTGCTTCTGCTTCACCCTCAGCTGCATAAACATCCTGCAAAGGATTTGGTCAGTCTATCGACACTCTCAGGCAAATGAGTGTATAGTATACCTCAGTCACTGTGACTCTGTCAACTCCCACACTCCTGCTGTCTCCAATTGCCAAGCTGACTAATCCCTCTCTAGTGTTGTAAGTCTCCATGGTGTCATCTCTTGAAGAGTCCTGCTGACTAGAGCCACCAACTCCAGGGCTAGGCATTTGTGAGATATGTTGTCCTTTGTTGTCAGATTGTGATTCAACTGGATCCACAGAGTTCTTGCTCTTTTGCTTTCTTTCCTCTAGTTCTCGGAGACGATACAATCTATCCTCATCTTGTCTGGCGATAAGCTTGCCAAGAGTTTCCACAAGGTCATCAGGGAAGATGGAGCTGTCTGCCTGAAAGTGATCTTTCCAACCTTCATATGGAGCATATCCCCATCCCTGCTCATAGGCCATAAGATCAAGACAAGCTTTGCCTAGCTTTGTAGAAACACTAGCTTGCTGCTGATCTTCATGGTCTGTTACAGCATCTTGACTTTCTTTCCCGTTCTGCTCAGTTAGTTGACCAGGAGATAGCGCCTGAATCTGAGAGATTATAGAAGCAAATAGTTCCATGCACTTCTCTACTCCGGCCGTCTTTGCTTGAAGAAGCAGCAGAAGATAGATTATGTGGTAGCAGAATTTGAGAGACTGAGTCAAGTCTTTTGAGCATCTTGAGAGCTGGTCTGTGATGACCAAGGATAGAAGTTCCAGATCTTTGGATTCCAGTGGTTCTGTGAGGTAGAGATTAGAAACTCATAAAATCAACTAATAAATATTCAGAGCTTACTAGAAAGATTGTAAGACCAATTTACTACACTGATTATTAACTCCTGGTCATATTTCTCCTTCCAAATTTTATCTGCAGACATCCAATATGTGATCACCATATTGGCAAGCAGCTTGCTCTTCATAGCAAAAGCAATGAGCTGCTGGAAACTCCGCTCAGCATCTCTAGATCGGCCATATGTAGTGTGAGTTCGAATCAAGCGTGAACTGCAGGCAAGAATATTTCTCAGACTCTCTTGTGAGTCCTTGTCTTGGAGGTCAAAATGTTCAGGTGCAGCTGTAACCACTGTGCATAGATATTGTACACATGCATCTTGAAATTCCTGTGGTGCATCTTCAGGCAAGGAGCATGAGTTCCAATCAAAGTCTTCATCAGGCCTTTGCTGCAGTTTAGCAAGCTCTGACTGGATAGCGTCAAAGAACCAAGTTCCACATGCCAAAGTGAATTTTGGCTTTGCAAGCTTCCAAATCCTGGCCAAAGCAGCAAGCAGTGTTGTTCCATTTTTCCAAAGATTCTTCTTGCCCTTGGAAGTTGTGAGCAATAGAGCATCCTGAATTATGGCACTGCCCGCTCTTTCATCAAAGCAGCTTCTGATAGATGACAGAATGTCTGAGGAAAGCTTAGGCTCTTGGTCAGAAGCAAAGACTGACAGCACAAGAGTCACCCCATATATTGAGGGGAATGGATGCTGGTCTGTTTGAGTTGCAGTGGTGAAATCAGGTCTTCGCCATGGCATATAAGATTCTATACCACTGGCATGATCTGCAATAATATTGGACACAGCAGCTCTTGCCTGAGGCCTCAATGCACCTAGAGGAGCGAAGCCATCAAATGGCCACTCTGGCAGAACTCGCTCAGCTGCAGGCAGAGTTGGCAGTCGGTGGGAAAGGACTTCAAGGATAAATGTGACTATCTCCATGTACTCTGGTTTGGGATGGATGTACTGCAGGGCCTCTCGGAAGGTTGTTTCAAGCATGTCATCATTGGCTTGGATGGCATCCACCGATTTGAGTATCTCAACATCAGATGAGACATCCTTGACCAGCTGCTCCTCACTGGGAAGCTTCCGCAGCCTCTCCAAAATGCTGTTGTAAAGCTTGGCTAAGTAAACATGCCATTGTTTAGGAGACAGTGATAGCAGTGCACTGAGTATGAGCACTCTGATATGGTGAGAACCCTTCAGGGCAGCATTTGCAATTTGGAAGAGCAAAGAGGAAGCATAGCCAACTATTGCTTGCACAACTGAGGACAGCATAGGCCAGTGAAGAGTAATGGGTATATTCACCAATGACAGCTTCAAGGCAAAAGAGGACAGTTTATGATGAACATGTGCTATGCCAGTCTTGAGAAGGGTAGTGCGATAAGGGCAGTGGGGGAGGAAGATGGGAAGAGCTGTAGCACCAAAGAAGAACAGTGCCCAGCCAACTACAAGTGGGAGAGTGGTATGTCCAACACTCTCATGGACAGAGGAAGTGAAGTAGCACAGGCCAATGAAAAAGAGGCCAAGCGAGAGTTGCAGTAGGAGGGGGAGACATGCCACAATCTCAAAGACCTTCCAGGCATGGAGCTGAGGCTCACGGAAGTGGCGAATGCGGAGACGGGCCTGTGGAGAGGGTACCTCAACAGCAAGGAACTCCCGCAGCCACTGCTTAACCAGCATCCCAAAGGAAGCAGTCATGAGGCTGAGAATGAGGCTGGAGAACCAGAGGATATTCACTCTGATGTCCTCAGGGGAGGCTTGGAAGGGAGGAGGGGAGACAGGAAGGGAAGTGGTGGAGATGAGCTTGCCATCAGTGAAGTTGTAGCTAGATGTCTGCATGGCAATGCGCTCGAGATTGTAGTTCATAATGGTCATAGGCGAGGGTTGGAGATTGGGATAGGCAGCGACCAGGAAAGCAGAGAGAACCGCAGAGAACAGACCAGCCTGGAGACACAAGAGGTTAGTGAAAAAGTGTGGTGCAAAGCAGAGAGGCACTCACAAAGACCAGGAGGGTATCCACATTAAAGCTGAGCATGGGTCACACTTACCTGTGGGTCACCGCAGGTAGATCCTCCATCAAACCTGCAGGTAATATGAC
>JAXQGX010000907.1:0-10866 GCA_037040455.1 Irpex sp. P115-07
GAGCCAGAGGTAACCACCCGCAAGGGTGGTTCTAGCAGTAAAGGAGGAAGATGGACAGACAGGTGCGTTATTTGACTCTTGTTTGAGTTTTTAGAGCGGAAGGCTGAGATTAGCTAGAGTTAAAGCCAAACGTGCAGGAAAACGCAAGGAACGTCCAGAGGAGCCTTCTCGTGAAGTAGCTCCGAGACAGCAAAAAAGGCCTCGTACGACCACTGTGCGACCTACTGCTGACGATGCAGACCAGGAGCCACGGCCAGCACCCGCCCCAGCACACTCCCAAGTGATTTCGTCACTATTCACCTCCAACCCGAAAGTGGACGTGCCGACTGCCCCATCAATACCACGTCCGTTGTCTCGTCCAAGCAACGCCCCGATTGATACATCTACCTTTACTGGTCTCGGCCTAGACCCGCTCATCGTCTCCCACCTCTCAACTAAACTCACAATCTCTAAACCAACCTCCATCCAACGAGCTGCACTTCCCGCCCTCCTCTCCCCAGAAACTGCCACCCAAGACGTGTTCATCCAATCCCAAACTGGATCCGGCAAGACCCTCTCTTTCCTACTCCCGATTCTGCAAGACCTCCTCCCACTAAGCACACACTCGTACATCGACCGTTCCATCGGCACACTCGCCATCATCATCGCACCCACCCGCGAGCTCGCAAAACAAATCTCAGACGTTCTCGAGGCACTCTTAACACTCCGCCTCCGCCCAGCAGACGAGTCCGCAGAAGACGGCCCCTCCGGCCAACGTCTCACACGATGGCTCGTCTCCGGTCTACTCACAGGCGGAATGACTCGCACGCATGAAAAAGCTCGCCTACGCAAAGGTCTACCCATCCTCGTAGCAACACCCGGCCGACTACTCGACCATCTTCAAAACACATCCTCCTTCGACGTCGGTAAATGTCGATGGTTAGTCCTCGACGAGGCAGACAGACTTATGGAGCTCGGGTTCGAGGAGAGTATACAGGGGATTATCAAAGGACTCGACGGACGGCGGAAGCTCGCGAGGCAGGCGGTCGAGGAGGGGAAGAGTATGGAAGTGGGCGGGTGGGATTGGACGAGGGAACGGCGCACTGTGTTGTGTTCGGCCACAATTCGAGAGGACGTGCAGAAACTCGCTGGTACGACGTTGAACAATCCCATCGTCATCAAGGCTATGCAAAACGACAATATCGAAGGCGGGTCGGCGGATTCAACGAAGCTGAAGCTGCCAGGAGATTTGATTGCGGAGGCCGCTGCGGGGAACACAAAGTTCACGCCGCCGTCTCAGTTATCTCAGAAATACGTCATTGTGCCTCTGAAGCTCCGGTTAGTAGCGCTTATTGCTTTACTGAGGAGTCTTCTCGCGCAGAGTCAGGGAAGGAGGACGACGAAGATTATCGTGTTCCTTAGCTGTACGGACTCGGTGGACTTTCATTGGCATCTTTTAGGTGGGACTGCTATGGAGGACGAGTCTACGAAGGAGGAGGGGTCTGATGATGATGAGGATGAGGATTCTGAAGACGATGATGGTGAGGATGATGAGGAAGACAAGAAAGGCGAAGGAAAGGTTAAGGATAAGTCGAAATCAAAATCAAAATCGACAGCAAGTATTGGTGAGAAAGTTGCAGTGACCTCCCCGCTCCTCCCTAACACCTCCATCTTCCGTCTCCACGGCTCCCTCCCCCTGCAAACGCGTCTCGCCTCCCTCCGCGGCTTCTCCACCGTCCCTTCCTCTTCCTCCTCCACCAAATCCTCTCTTTCAAAAACTCAAAATCAAAATCAAAACGAAAACGCGATCCTCCTATGTACGTCCGTCGCCTCGCGCGGCCTCGACCTCCCCCTCGTCCGCGCCGTCATCCAATACGACCTTCCAACCGAGAGCGGTGCGACAGAGTACGTACATCGAGTCGGACGAACTGCGCGTGTTGGGAAGGGGGGTGAGGCGTGGAGTTTTGTGGCGCCGAGTGAGAGTGGGTGGGTTGAGTGGGTGCAGGGGAAGATGAGCGGCAGTCAGGATAGTGGCAGCGGCAATGGTGGTGAGGGAGATGGGATGAAGAAGAAGAGCGTGAGGCTGGAGCAGGTGGCTGTGGAGAGTGTGCTTGAGAAAGGGTTTGGTGGAGGAGGTGGGAAGGGGAAGGGGAAGGAGACGGAGGATCGGGCGACGGAGGTGCAGTTGTCGTTTGAGCGGTGGGTGTTACGGGGTGATGAGGTGCGTCTCGCTCAACCAATCCTCATGCTAATCTTTTCCTCGCGCTGATGAGATTTCGTGCTCTATTTTCCTATGGTGATGATGCGCTGTAGAACGCAACGCTCGCGCGCAAAGCCTTCCAATCACACGTACGCGCGTACGCCACGCACCCGGTCGAGGAGAAGGGCATGTTCCACGTGCGACACCTCCACCTCGGGCATCTCGCGAAGGCGTTCGCGTTGAGAGAGGCGCCGTCTTCTGTTTCTGGCGGTGGTGGTTCTAAGAATAAACACAAGAACAGCAGTAAGGGCCACAATAGCAACAACACGAAATCCAAGGTTAAGCCCAGGGAGAATGCTGCGGCTGCCGCACCTGCCAGCACGTCAGGCAAACCACAACAACACAGACACCGCGACCGCGACGACCTCGACGAGCACGACGTACAGGACGCGGAGAGGCGGATGGAGAAGGTGGTGCGCGCGCAGGGGCGGTTGACGAAGAAGGGCGGGAAGATGGTGAGCAGTGGGACGGAGGAGTTTCAGATTGCTGGGGGGTATGATTTGGAGAGGTTGGTTGGGAATCGGTGATTGTTGTTTTTTCGCGAGGTAGTTTTGTGTACTACGGTATGTGCTGCTGCAGTAATATTGGCATCGTGTTTTGTTGATGCTGTTCGATATATTAGGCGGCTATGTAGCGCATTTTCGATACAAGGTGCGAAAATGGACGAGCGACTGGTGACTGGTGAGTGAAGGGAAGCACAGTGGCCAATACATGGAAGCACTTCAAACGCCCACGACTGAACGCAAACTTGAACGTGTCCTGAAGCGGTGCACATCATGGCTCGTGCGCCCATCGATATATCTATCCTTATACTCAAAGGTACGGCCTTCAGGGCGGTATGTGCGCTGATCGATACGAGCAAGAGCGGCGCAACACTTCTATCGGCGGTGGTACCAGTAATTGAAGTAGTACCGCTTGAATGCGAGGTGGTACTGCATCGTGGGCCACGTACTTAAGGACGCCCATGAACAGCTTTAAGGTTCACACAAGCTGCCAGTATAAAGCTATCAGGAAATCTGCAATTAACCCTCGTCTGAATCCCTCATTCTTCAAGTTCTGGTCCTTCTCGAGTCGTCCTGCTCACTCGCCTCTACCCTCACGCTTTCGTCTCCCACACCAGTATAGAGATAGTTGAGATATGTCGAGTACTATCGCGAGTACGGTGTCGGCGGTTACGACAACAGTGACTGCGTCTGTCACCAGTACGCCAAAGGCTGTTTGCTATAACAGGTGAGTAGCTCGCGTTCTTCGACTTGAACTCTATGGATAGTGGCTAACCTAATGTTGTACACAGATGGTTCCATCCACAGTCATGCGTGTGGAATAAGATAGAGATGGGATTTACCTTCGCCGCTCTAGGGTGCTGTAAGTCTCTCAGCACTTTATGATCGATGTTGGAGCTCTGAATTGTGTTTGTCAGTGGCGCTCTCAGGAATTCTATACCTGATAGTCGGATGTGCAGAATGTTTCGGGTCTAGCAAAAAAGACAAGAAGAAAGGTGACATGGAGAGGGGCGGGCAGAACGAAGAAGATCTGGAGACTTCGAAACTTGAGATGGACGATGATCGGCTGCGTCCGTCGAGTGGGTATGAGACACCGAGGAACTCGAACGTCTCGCAACAAGTCAGTACATCCTAACGAGTGCTCGCAAGTGAATCATTACTTATCAACTATACCAGACTTTGGTGCCTCCAGTACGACCCTCAACAGACTACTCCAATCCATTCGACGATCCCAGTCCGTACAACGAACACACATCGTCGTACAACCCGGCCGCGGTCTCGACTTCTTCAAGTTCTTACTCACCCGCATACCCGACGCCGTCATTCCCAGGAGCGAATGTCAGAACAACTCCTCCACAGTGGTCTGAAGAACCAGAAGAGGTGACTGAACAGCAGTATTTGATACCGAGGCCGATGCAGGCTGCTGCTAAACCTGGGTTTAGGGAGTCGTACTAGCTTCTTCTGTCATGTGTTCGCTGTGTAACTTATCATGAATCATTCGTGCATACTTTAATACCATCATTCTTGTGAATTGAGTTGAGTTCTGGACAAGTTTTGGGACATACCTGCATCCTCCGAGTCTGGTTCAGCCTTCCCGTGAATGTGGCGTAAGACAATAGAGCTAGCGCCCAAATGGCAAAGCAACTTTGCTGCTTACCACCATGTTTCAGAAAACCTTGCGTTGAGCCAGACCCTGCTATCATTCAGACAAGTACCATAAATGCTTTTTGGTGAAGCTGATATGTTGTTTTGCTAACCGAGGTGCGTTTGGTACACCTGTGCCCCTAGCTATTCATCCGGTGAGTTACGTCTTCTTCCTGTTCTCTCCCTTCGACTCTAAAGCTCGCATCCACAGTTATTTGCCATCCGCAACGTGTAGCGATGAGCTATTGCTTTCTGGTTTTGACTCTTATGAGAAAGTGCTGGTATTTTTCACCTGAGTCGTTGCCACCCGCGGTAGTTATCCAGTGGAGGTACGTCGCGCTGACGGTGTTGTTGGACCAGGTCATCAGCTTGATGTTCTTCGGCTCTTCATTACACTTGTAAGCTCATAAAGCAACGGGGCTGCTGTATTGCGACCTTGTAGAACGTCCGTCGAGAGGTTGTTCTGCATATCTCGGAATTATTGGCGATCGTCCTTGTGAGTGTGGCGTTACTTCCGGCAGCGATGGACGAATTGACCCACCATCTAGAAACGTATTTTATACCTTCAAAATACTCCCTCGTACGCTCGTGGTCCTCTGTACTCGTATTCTCGGTACGCCACACTGCCGTAGCTTGAAAGCATCCAACAATCCAACACATCTACGACACCAGTTATAATACTCTCACCGAGCTAGAACAACGAGTTGGTATACTCCTCCAGCCATCAATTACTTGTCTTACGGACCAACGCGTTAAAACTGATAGTTTTTGGAAGGATGCCAGCTCTCCCCTCCGAATCAGTCCACAATGACGACTCCGACATGTTTATGGTCTTCGGTACGTCCCCCCAGAGCACAAACCTACAATTTTATCAATTTGCAGACCAGGAGCGATGTTGATTCTATGGCTATGGCTATGGAGTATCATGGGGTCGTGGTCGGGGATCCGGAGCCGTGCAGCTGTCAGAGAGGCAGCGAGGAATCTTGGACGCAGAGAAGCGGAGAGGGATCGTGAACGCAGAGAACTAGAATTGCGACTGTATCAGGAAAGGAGGGCTGATATAGTATAAAGGTATGTGAATGTGACGGTCCTGCTAAGCCCAGGCTGTGAACGACTGATCTCGTCTTTGCTGAAACAGCCTTTGCCTTCGAATAGTTCGCTCGCCTCGTTCCCCTTCGTTAGGCTACAATTACATCAACGCTGCATGGCTATACAGCTATTTTGTAAGAGATCATGTCCCACCAAGCACGCAGGTGGGTCTGCGTAGCCACCGTTCGCTATGATACTCTCCATTCTTGGATTGTTCATGCATTGCTCGCCCTTTCATACTGATAGTACACATATTTTCTACTACTGCCAAACTCCACAACAATAGCTAATCGACTCACCAGGGCTATACACCATTGAGACGATCTTGTTCAATTCTGTTCAATCGAGGCCTTTTGTTCCGCCACAGTCCTGCAAGAGCACTACTCTCAGTGTAGCAACTAACATAGCCCTGATGTTTTCGTCTTCACCCAGAGAACAAGGTCCACGTGCCTTATCGACCTGATGACAATAGGCCACAGCTCGCGGATCCATGGAAGCAGTGAGACATAAGCTATTGGTACGTACCGCCCACAACCTGCAGCGGTTTTCCTAGCACACGCGCGCTGTATCGATAGCAATGCGTCTACTAGGATAGCAGCTGCACTGGTCTGGCGCGTGTTTCTATAGCCAAAAATCCTCCAATATTGTACTATTCTGAGATGTAGTCGTTAAAAGGGCACGTGTGGCCACAATGGAAATGTGGCACGCCACCTCCCATCTTCCTCCTGCCTCACCAATTCTCGGCTCCCAATCGGATTGCCAAGTGTTGTGAATTCGAGCAGCTCAACATGTCGAGTACTCTTGCTGATGCAACCCAATCGTTGGCCCCAACCGCCACGACAGTAGTGGTCGTTCCGAATTGCTACAACCAGTCAGTATTCCCAACTTCGATGAGTAGAACTGACATACAACTTTGGGCTTCATAGGTGGTTCCATTCCCATGCTTGCGTGCCTACCAAGATCGCAATGGCTGTCACTATCGCGCTCTGCATCCTGGGTAAGCAACCTCCATGTATCACGAGCATTAGGAACCTGCACTGAAGTACTGATCACAGGTGTTCTCTTCTTCATACTCTTGATTGCGGTATGCTGGTATGACCGAAGGTCGAGGCGAAGGACGGGGATGGGAGAGGACGCTGACGACTACTAACGAATACACACGTTTGGGCCATTGCATGTGCATTGATCTAGCCTGCTGCATGAGTTGAGCCGGAAGTCGTTCGTTGACCGGCTTGTTATGCATCAAGCAGCGGTCTGGCGGCGGTCGCCTTTGTCTTCAGGCTGCAAGCTTCACCGGTTCACCTAGGGTCATCGTCACGACATGGACTTTTCTCCTCTCTTCTATCCTCCGTTTCCATAGAAAGTTCCTCTCTGTAGTATTGCCATAGTGTGCCGCATGTTCTTCCTAGTCAATGCATTAGTGTCTCGTCAATTAGCCGTATTACAGTGTCTCAGTGCATCTGCCTGAGCCACGATTGGCCATGGCGGTACGCAATGCTAAACCTGAATTTAGGGAGTCGTACTGGTTTCTTCTGTCGTGTGGCTACTGTATAACTTATCTTAAATCGCTCATGCTTACCGAACAGCCCATTATCCTAGTGGATTTGGTTCAGTTCTGAGCAAGCGTTGAAACATTCCGTGGGTTTGTCTTCCCGCGAATGTGGCGTAAGACGACTTGAAGGAAGCCAGCGCCTAAATGACGAAGTAGCTTTGCGGCTGACCACCATGTGCCAGAGAACCTTGTCATGAGCCAAACAACAGACAAGCAAGAACCACTCTCTTATGAAGTCTAGATGTTGTTCTGCGAGCTGAATTGCGCTTGATACACCTATCACTTCAGCAATTCATCCGGTGAGTCATACCTCCTACTTTTTCTCCCCCCCTACTAAGGCCCGCATCGCCAGTTACCTGTCACCCGAGAGGCATATCGATAAACTATTGCTGTATATCCTGGTACTCTGTGTAAAGTACTGGCAGTTTCTACTTGAGAGAGGCCTTCCTGCCATTGTCATAATCTAGCGGAGGTACGTCACGCTGACGATGTTGTTGAGACCAGATCATTAGCTTGTTGCTCTTCGGCTCTTCATGATGCTTGTAAGTTCATAAGGCAACGGAGCTGCTGTAGCATGACCTTGTAGAACGTCCATTGAAAGGTTGTTCTACATATTATGGGCGATCATCCTTGTAAGTATGGCGTTACCTCTAGCGGCGATGGAGTCTCCTGACGAGTTGATAAACCGTATAGAAACATGTCAAGCACCTTCATTATACTCCCTCGTACGCTCGCGATATCCTGCTCTCGTATTCTCGGTACGCCACACTACCGCAACTCAGAGCTTTCCATCATATTGAACAATCCAACTTATCTGCGCCCCCAGTGGCAATACTTTCACCGAGCTAAGACAATAAAGTTAGTGCTGTCTTTCAGTCGGTCAGTGTACACCTCACGGACCGATTGCTGACCATTTCTGCAATATGTCCGCTCTTCCCTTATTCCCATATCGTGGTTCAGACATGTTCGTGCTCTTCGGTAGGATCCTCTAAAACTTGGATCTGCGATTTTATTAACTCTGAGGACAGCTGAAATACTATTTTTATGGACAGGGATGTGGTATATGTGGTCGTCTTGTCCTTGGTGCCACACAGCTGTGAGAGAAGCTGCGAGGAGTCGTGCACGCAGAGAATACGAAATGCGACTGTGTCAGGAAAGGTGGGCTGATATAGTATAGAGGTGCGTACGTGTGGCGTTTTTGCTTAGCTCAAGCTGTCAATGATATAGATACACCAGCGCTGCATGCGTACCCAGCTATGTATTGTAAGCAATCTATGGTATGAAGCTGAGCCAGTGACGGACCACGGTGGAGATCATCTGATTTCTCACTCACCACGCAGGTGAGCTTGCGTAGTCACCGCCCGCTCTGATCCTCTCCATTCTTGGATTCCCATGCTGAGCTCGCCCTCTCATACCAATAGTACATATTTTCTTACTGCAAAATCTCCGCAATAAACGGCTGCTAACTTTCCAGGGCCATACACTCGCGAGACCACCTTGTTCAACTGTATACAATCGAGGCCTCTCGTGCCGCCACATCCCTACAAGGCAAGAGCTACCCTTATCGTAGCAACTAACAAGCCCAGACGTTTTCGTCTTCACCCAGAGAACAAGGTTCACATGCCTTCCAACCTGATGACAATAGGCCACAGCTCGCAGATCCATAAAAGCAGTGATACATAAAGCTACTGGTACGTGCCGCCCACAACCTGCAGCGGTTTCCCTAGTACACGCGCGCTGTATCGATAGCAATGCGTCTACTAGGATAGCAGCTGCACTGGTCTGGCGCGTTGTTCTCTACTGTCAAAGTCTGCCGATCCTGAGATGCAGTCTGAGAGCTGTTGCAAAAAACTCACAGTGTACGGTCCCCTACGTCGTTAAAAGGGTATGTTTGGCCACACTAGAAATGTGGCACGCCGCCTCCCATCTTCCTTCCGCCTCACTGTTTATCGACTCTCAACCGGACTGCCAAGCGTTCTGAATCGGAGTAGCTCAACATGTCAAGTACTCTTGCTGATGCAACACAATCGTTGGCTCCCACCGCCACGACAGTAGTGGTCGTTCAGAATTGCTATAATGAGTCAGTCTTTCGTGCTTGATCGATTGAACTACTACTGACCTGCGATGAGCTTCATAGGTGGTTTCACCCTCATGCTTGCGCACATACTAAGATCGCAACGGCTGTCACTATCACGCTCTGCATCCTGGGCAAGCATTTCCATGTACTACAAGTATCATGAGTTTGCACTGACATATAGATCACAGCTGGTCTCTTCTTCATACTCTTGATCGCCCTATGCTGGTATGACAAAAGATCGAGACGAAGAACGGGGTTGGGAGCCGACGCTGAGCAATACGCAATCTTGAGTTATTGCATGTGCATGGATCTAGACTGCTGCATGAGCTGAGCTGAAAGCCATTCGTATGGCCGGCTTGTTATGGGTCAAGCGGTGATCTGGCGGCGGTCGCCTTTGTCCTTAAGCTGCAAGCTTCGCTTTGGATGGACTTTACTCCTTTCTTTCATTCTCCGTTTCCATGGACATCCCCTCTTTGTATTCCCATAGTGTACCGCATGTTCTTCTCAGTCAATGGATTGGTATTTTGCCAAGTAAACGTATACATAGGTATCTACTACGGTGTCTCAGCGCATCTGCCTGAGCCACAGTTGGCCGTGGCTGCCATGGGATCAGCACAGCGTCTGTGCGAAGAGGGCTAATCAGTACTGCTACCGCCTACCGCCCATGTGCCATCATGTCAAGTCAACGTCCCCCCTGAAGAGGCGATGCACAATAAAACTCGGTAGGCTGTAACAAGCTGTGTTCTTCGGCCTTTCTCTCCTTCTACTCTCTGCTTCTTATAGGACAAGGTGGGATTCTTGTTGTCCTTCTTCGTCTCCTTCCCTCACCTGTCGCCAGGTGACGTTGACGCTGTACTCACCAGTGCCGCTGCTGCTCGGCAGATATCTAGCAGAGGGCCAACAATCCACCATTCTAAAGCTTACGCGCATCGTCGGCATACGAACACAAGTGAGTCACGGTATAAAGGCTACATATCAGCTCGTAAACTCATTCCTTCAGACTACAGCGACTCGCGAGCATCGATTCTGCGTCTGATACCCATATCTCACTACAATATGACGAGCTACAAACCAATGATATTGAGCTCTCAACTGTGGCTCAGTGTCCTTGCTCTCTGCTTCTACGCTTCCGAGGTCTCTGCGAAAGTCCATACCCACTATCACGCCACAACTAGTAACAAGATATGCTTTGACAAGTGGGTATCGTTCAGTTCATATTCTCAGCCGCGAGCTTATCTTTCGACCTCTACGTGCTTTAGAAACCACAAAGTAATCCCATGTCCGAAATCTAAGAAGAACTTGATTATTGGTCTCATCATAGCCGGCTCACGTACGTCCTCATTGCTCTCCCTCTCGAGCTTAAATGGTCCTGACCTCGTAAACTCTCGTAACTTGATAGTGATTGGAGTATTCGTGCTTGGAGGGATCCTATACTGCTGCTGTTGCGCTGGAGAAGTTGCATGTGCAACATGTGCAGCATGCTGCTGTCTGTGCTGTGGTAAACGTAAGAAGACATCAGGAGGGCAGGTGTACCAAACCCTGCCCGAGCAAGGAAACAATGCTACTATCGTGAGTCTTCTTCCCCTGTTTCGCTTTTCGTATATAGGTTCACCTCCCGGTTTCACCCGTTATACTTACGTCGTACTTACTACCTCTCAATGCACTCAGCCACAATCCACCTACACCCCCAACACGATGTCCTACAACTACACCACTTCCTCTTCCGACGCCCCATACGACCCTCCTCGCCCGGGAGCCTCAG
>JAXQGX010000908.1:0-10824 GCA_037040455.1 Irpex sp. P115-07
TGTAGATCTCAGGGAGAGAATTCTCTCGAGCTACCTGTCAGAAAATGGCGATGGGCCTTGAAGTGCACCCCATTTCCGTGGCTGGGCGTTCTCTGGGCTGCGAGATCGCATGGAACGATCCAGAAGCCAGTATTCCTGCCGCTACTTCATCCCAGTCATCAGTGAAAAGTAACGACTTCGGGTAGAGTTCTTACCGTTCAAACAGGCTCCCGCGGGCCTTTAATCGTGACTCGGATCCAGTGAATTACGCCAGCGCTATGAAGATGCCTCACATCGAGGTTCACCTGGCCCAAGCGAGTGGAAGCCATGCGTGACGCTCCGACTATCGTCTGACAAACCGTAGCCCTTGCGCGACGTTATAGGGTCGGACGACTCGAACCGAAAGCTGGTGGGACTTGGCGGCGGACCTCAAGTTCGTAGTGAACGACACGTAGCAGGCAATTGAACATTCATTCCATCCGTGTCTCTATTGTACATACAGGTAGTATCTGACAAAAGCCGTCGTAAGTGGTTGAGTTGACGTGTCAAATAACGTGCACATACCCATACCAAAATACAACGCTCGAGGGCTCGAGGAGCAAAACCCTCCAGTCCTTCTTCCGCACCTCCAATCCACCATCCTCGACGGCCTTCTCATCCCTTTATAAACGCATCAAATGTCGAGGGCCTTATCCTGGAGGGCCGTTTGGACACCGCTGAAATATACAGTTTTCCGGCCATATTCCTTGGCCACGGTCGGGCTTGCCAGCGAAGTAGAGAGCCATAACGACATTAGAAGTAGTCTGCGTTGGGCATCAGTAGTTCCACAATAACGACCACCTACTTTATAGCGGTTGACTTCGAGGACCTTCACGGTGCAACACGCAACCACAGTCACCACCGCACAAGTCGGCGTACAATCGGTCACGTCGCACTCTGTGTGACCGTCACCGTATTGGCAACTGTTTGGTTACAGCGCCTATTACCAGATTGATCTTGTCACGCTGTGTGACGTGACTGTGGCCAGCCAGGCGTTTCTATGCTATTGTCCTACCACTGGATAAATAGCTATGAATAATTATTTCTCTGATCATAAAACTATATACAGGTTTGAGCTACCCAGGAGTATCTGATGTGCCTCCCCAACCGCATGTTGGATGCAGTCGGCTCAGACACCTGCCCGCCGCACCCGCTCACCACGTCACTGATTAATCGCAGAGAATCTTCTTGCAGATATTATTTTGCGGCCTGTAACGTGGCAAGATGGCTGTGCTTACTCGGCCGGAAAAGCCCCGCAGAACCTTACCGTCCTTTGAGCGCAGCAAGTCATTTCCGTTCCATACCGGTGCATTTATTATAGACGTCTTTCTCGATTATTCGTAAAGTCTACCGCTACAGATATAAGGTAGGAGACACCTAGCAGGAAGTGAGAGGCTACGAATATAGTCACTGGCAGAGCAAGGGCTGTCCAGCATGATACCGCGGAGGCCCGACAGAACACGAGGAAAATATGATACAAATCCGGTTCTTTGACTCCCAGTGGCACCTGTCTCACGCGGATCGATGTCGCAGCATCTCGCCGCGTTCTAGCCTTCCAGAGTTGGTGCCTTGTCTGTTTCTAGGCGAATTGGTGCGTACCAGTGCCTCGGGCCACACAACAGAGAAGCGGGCCCTAAAGATAGATGAAAATACTATTGCGCTCAAGCTGCAAGAGTCAGGGCTTCGTATGGGAACCGAAGATGGAACTCTACCGATTCAACTGCGTGGAATAGCAGAATACTCTCCTATCGGTATCTGAGCCGTAGAAGAGGGCGGAAGTCCTCTCAATTAGGTGCGAATCTAGAGGAAGTGAGAAGAATGAGTCAGGCTTCCTCGTGCTGCTGTATGTTGTATTCGGAATACCTCCCGTACCTTGTCATGACCGTCGTCGCCAAACTAGTACTGGCCACGTACGTCCCTAGCACCAAGTCCCGCCCGGGCTTCGCGGTGCGTAGCCCCCCGTACGTTCCACACTTCCTAAACGTGGAAATGTGACTGTCCACATCCATGCGTCTTGGTCGGCTTCGCTGACTGCGTTCTGCACCACAAAGCTGTGCGGAATCCGGCAAGAGATACCATCACAGATGCGGGATATCATCTTGGCAAAATCAAATTTCTCTCGTCTTGGGGGATGCGGCGCCGCCGCTAGCCTATGTTGTCAAAATAAGTGCATACAAACGAAGAAGATAAAAGACGCCTCACAGCGCAGAACAACCTCAGACTCCTAACTCACAACCACTACAACCACCACACTCACGACTCCCATCTACAACAACATGTTCGCTGTGAGTATTCACCGTTCATCGTTGCACACACTCCCAGACTCACCCCATTGACCGATCCAGAACACCTCTGTCCCCGTCGACGCTGCCTGCTCTTCTTGCAGCTGCTCCAGTGCTTCGTGCAACACCTGCACCAATGGGTACGTATTGCCTCCTTCCTCCGATGAAGGCTGTAATCTGAACTTCCGTTCGTCAGCCAATGCACCTGCAAGCCCAGCGAGTGCAAGTGCTAAGCACATACCAACGCATCGCCCTCGGGCAACCCCATTGTGACCCTGTCGCGTCCGCGCCCGTCGATCTGTATTTGATATGATTGTCAGCTATCTCGATGTATAATGCAAATAAACTAGTGCACACGTGCCTTCCAAACTAGATCCAGTGTGCTTGTGGGATCGTATCGATAGTATCGTCAGCCGCGAACTTCCGGAGAGTCAGACCACATCTCTGACAAACCGAATGCACCGAGACCGGCTCATCGGTTGTTTACGATGCTAGGAAGAATACACGTTGTATCTTGTTGATGATACATCTTTGAGCTTATGAGTGACGTATGGTGCCCGAAGTTCGTGCGGCAACGTACCTGAAGAACACAGCAACAAACATGCGAGCTGCTCCTTTCCAAGCCCGCGAAACTATCACGGCGGAAGAGCTGTGAGACCCTTGAGTAAGATTGACACCCGACCACATATGGCATGGACAGACTGACCGGTAGTTCTCACAGCTGTCGAGATAGCCCGCATTCATCGCCCGCATTGCCAGCCTGAGTACGAACAGCTACTTGTATCACAGCGCGGTGGGGGCACTCTGAACGTACAATAAGAGAGGTCCTGCTGGTGAGCATGGCAATTACTCGATAAGCAGTAGTACACATACCTCTGGCCCCGGTAGTTGTCCATCGACTGCCGCGTCGAGCAACCTTCATACGATAGGAACCCGAGCGATGACTTTCCTAAACTGGCCGCAGTACATCCCGTGTGTATTCCGATCAGCCGTTCTCCTTATTCGTTCAGAAGACACTTGAGTCGTCTCAGCCAGCTGTCCAACGTCAGAAGCAGCAGGTCTTGGGTGGTCTCGTGTCGCGTCCCAGATAGCGGAAAGACCTGAGGCGTGACAAGCCTCCAGTAGCAGAACTACCAAAATGGTGCCGACATTGACGGGGGCGCGGGGGACTCCATTGTGGAGAGACGCACACCACCCATCTAGACCAAAAGCAGACACATGCGACACCGCACCTGTGGGTAGCCTGATACCGCTCGTCAAAATACGCGCATACAACATAAGACACATAAAAGAGTGCTCACCTCGTCAACTACACCTCAGACCAGAACATCCATCTGTCTAACAACCAACCAGCCATCCCAACCAACTACAACATGTTCGCTGTCAGTATCACTCCCGTCACTGCGATGCACGACGACGAGACTCACCGCTGACCTTTGGCCATAGAACACCACCGTCCCGGTCGACAACGCCTGCACCACCTGCAGCTGCTCCAACGCTAGCTGTGCCACCTGCACCCAGGGGTATGTGCCTGTCTTACTGGCATTCGCCGACACTATGGTGGCACCCACTGATACGTTGATCATTAGCTCCTGCTCCTGCAAGCCCAACGAGTGCAAGTGCTGAACGCGCCCGTCGAGGAGACTGCCCACGCTGGCCAATGCGTTGAATGCTTCGTAACAATGTACTGCGGAATGATTTTGTATGAGTAAATTGTATGCCATGTTTGGAATCGTATAACCCCACCCAACGTTTTGAGGAGTGACCTAAGTGGTGCATACAGAGCTCGATGGCCCATGCTCGACCCAGCCCAGTACCAACCAAGGAAATGGGCCCTGCGCAGAACCTTGATGAGCATGAGCTATGAACACAGCCAATTTGTGCCGCACCTGAGGTCCACACGGACACGAATAGACAGGCTACGGCCGGATGGAGACAGTCTCCACTGCTTGGCCTTCTCGAATGGCAGTTCCCGCTGAATGGTAAACGGCTCACCTTGATAGATGGACGGCATTCGAGGTATAGGTGATCGAGTAGCCGATTCTAGGTCATCAAGCACACGTCGGTAACAGTATACCAAAACGCAGTCCGCTAATCCACCGGAACAGTCCCCTATCAGCAATAGATACAATTGCCAATGGAGTGCTACGCACCTATCTCCATGAGCCCACACCTGTCGAACCTTTCTCCTCATTGACAGATCAAACCATGTTCCCGACTAATGAATTGCCGATAACTACAGCGTGTTGAAAGCTTGCGGCGGGATTAGGTAAAGAGAGGAGCTTGTGCCTGTGCGAAGTACTTGGAGCATATCGCCGTGGACCGAGCGAATGTGTGTGGGATTGCAAGTATGGCCCGAGATACACATGAACCTAGAGGTTGTACTAAAGTATCTAAGGACTTGACAAACCGGAAGTATTGTAAGCCTCGTGTTGTAGCAGTAGCTCAAGATAGCGTACCTTTACCACCCTACTACTCCTACAGACGCCCAGCCTCGGTGCCTCGTATACCCCTCGTGAAATCCCTCAGATCCTTGTAGCGTTGAAGTTGAGATAGTCGGCGCATTTTCTAACTGAGAGAGAGAGTAGTTGTGTAAGAGAGGGAAGAGCAGTCAACAGTTGCTGCAATCGATGCAAAGAGTATATAAAGTGGGGCGTGGGGGAGGACCTGCACGGTTTGCCACCGCACAAGTCGCTGCGTGACACCCCGTCACACGTGTGCACAGTACCACGTTGTTGAACTTTGTTTGTCCATCACTTGAACGCCCGTTCTTTTCCTCTCCTGATCCCCTCAGTCATGGGTCTATCCTCTATCGACCTCACCAACAGCTTCTCGTGAGCTGAATACCTCGAACATTATCAAAGGAGATATGCCCGAAGGTCCCCACCCTCCCTGACATGACCGAGACCGTAGATTCAAGTCAGCGCTCACGAAGGAGTACCTTCACAGTAGATAGAGGACCCTCCCAGTGACGCCATCTAAGAAAGGAACGTGGCCTCCCAAATGCTTTATCTTATCTCACCGTGGTTCAAGAAAGCAACTTGAAAATGTGGAGGCCGAGCAAGCCCAGCAACGACGTTTGGTGGTCAGCCCAGTGGCAGAGTCTGCGCCACAAAGCTGTATACCATATATGGCTTTCAAGAACGCGATCGCGACGGAGATTTCCGAGAGAGATCCCGCCGCCGCATCCCAGGTACCGCGCTCCTGTCGAGGTCAGCACGCAATAGGCAGAGGGTTTCGCGAATATTGCCTTCTACAAGGACCGGAAAATCGAGGATATGCTCGAGCTGTCGGTCCCTGTGTATGGGTGGTGTCATCTTGAGCCATCACCTTCAAAATATTGCACGAAAAACCCACCAAAATTGACCATGTGTACCTGAATCGCAGGGTCACGGTTTCGTGACCGACATGGTTGGCTTTCGTTCAATATGTGCCCTAAATGACGTTAAATGCGATACCGGAAACCCTTTCATATTAATGCACTTGGGAGTACATCTTGGCTTTGGTACAAGTCCTGGAAGCGCCTACAGAGGATAATGGTCAAACTAGTCATGCACATTTCGTAGGCGACCCGCTGTGAAATATTAAGAACGCAAATAGATTATGATACCGAACAGTCGCACGCACCCAGCTCCTCGTACCGGTTTCGCCTCTCGCTGTCTACTGTTTGTAGTTGCTGGAGTAGATCGAGACAAGTTTTTTCTATGTTTTCTCGCTCTTCCGCAGTTATTGAGGCTGGATGTTTCCGGAGTAATAGTTGCTTGTAGTGAACAAGTGACTCCATGCACCCTGTTAAGATTATGAGTACGGTGTTCGCAAGAAGGACAGTCCGACTCTTACATTTACTGTCAGGTTGTTCGTCGAGGAGTTCCTGTATGGACGATATCTCCGCCTGCAGCACAGAAGCATCATCCCCTGCATTGGCCTATCAGCACAACAAAGAAACACCAAGTTGATCAACAGTTCATACCTTCTCCAATGAGCCATCTATGGTATATCCACACGCTTTGATCAAATGGGTCGGTATACATCGCATTCCTAACCAATTCCAACTCTTGCCAACTCCGTCAGCCTGGAACCAGGGAAAAGATACAGAAACATACCTTCCACTCGGCTCTTGTTTGGATCCGCCTTTCCACTCTCCCATAGCGAGGATAACACCTTCGAACGCTGGTGCCATGCACTAAAGTTGGAGAAGTTGGCTTCGATCTTGCGAGTTGTGTAATCGAGCTCGGACTGTTCGGATCGTCGAACGGGCATACTCGCAAGGACGTATCGACGGTAATTCCATGCGTGGACTAAAGTATTGGAGATAAGTACGTGTCTTATATGAATGTGAGACGCGAACGCACAATTTCGAGCGTCGACGTCTAACATCTTCTCCACGACATACAGCTCCTTCTTCCAATTGGCCATTCTCCATCCATTAGGATCACTCTCGGTAGGACCTTCTGGCACTCTTTCAAGACACCATCTTCTATGGTTCCATATCGCGTATATCTTAGGATGCTGCTTGAGGAACGCAGTGGTCATGTCTAGATCTTCTCCTAGAGCCTCGTTGATCTGCTGCGGAGTACTAAGACGAGCTAAGTACCACTCATCGGCATGTCTTAGTTCTCCTACCTTTGTGGAAACATCTCTCTTAGAAATATCGTCTTCCGGTAATTCCAGACGGTATAGAACTCCGGATTGATGCGTAGCATGCGAGTAGTTAGGTCAAATGCCTCGCGGTTGTAGTCTTCCTTCTTCTTCTACTTCAATAGTTTCAGAGTAGCGAATCGGGAGATACGGTATGACAACTCACTCTCGCTAGTATGTCATCCGTCAATGCAAGGTACTCCTTCAGCTTAGCTCGGTCGCGCTGCTCCTTAGCCTCTAGGGCCTCGCGACTGTAACGGATCCGTTTCACTCCATGCTACAACACAATCAGCTAAATATATATATTTTACAATCCAAACTACATACCATTCTCGTTCTATGCTGCCGAAATTCTTGAATGCAGATAAGGTGACGAGGTGAGGTCAAGGTGGCGATTAGACGCCCAATTTACGCTCTGGGAATGCGTGTGTGCGTCAAACGGTCTTCACCTTGGTTCGCCACAGCCAACAGTCATCATCCTTTCCTCTCTCAAAAGCTCTGTTCGTAGGCTTGTGCTCCAATAATGCCTACAGCTACGACAAGCGAGCCGACCCTGGAGTCCCTGCAGGCCCATTTTCCTCTGACAATACCCGTACCAACGCCAACCACTCACCCAGACCTCATTTCCACAAGAGAACTTCAACGCGAGGAGGACCTCTTGAGAAACCCATACTCGTTCCGTACTTGGTGGAATGCTATACAAACAACAAAAGAGGCCTCTGCTCTGCTGTTGAAAACAGAGGGACCCACCGACCTCTCTCCAGATGTCGCTGCTCTGCTCGGACCGCTGTCTTCGCCTACTGCTCGCAAATCCCTCCAACGTCTGACCTATCTCTACGAGTCTGCTCTGGTCAACTTCCCGAGTTCTTTCAAACTGTGGAAGTCGTATCTCATCACTCGGATGACCTATGTCTGTGGCAAGCTCATCCATAAGAAGAGGGCAGGGGGAAAGAAGAAGTTCCCAGAGATGCGGGAAGCTCTGGAAGACGAGGCGGAGGATTTGGAACAATGGGAAGGAGGGTTGGATGGTGTGGTTGGATGGGGAGAATGGAAGGCTCTTGTGGCAACATTTGAGAGGGCACTTATGTGGCTACCGAGGGTGCGTTTAGCTTTTCTTGATGATGTGCTACCACTGACACGTCCCAAATTGCAGATGCCGCGTCTATGGCTACTCTATCTCTCGATATTCAACCACCCGTTCTGCCCTCCACAAATATCTTACACTCACGCGCGTCGCACGTACGACCGAGCTCTACGAACCTTGCCTCCTTCACTCCATTCTCGCATCTGGGTCCGTTATCTTCTCTGGGCTGAGAAACGGGGCGGAGCTACCACCGTTGCCATCTACAGGAGATATCTCTCCGTTGATCCCAGCGTCACCGAACGATATACGTCTCTTCTCCTCGCCCCCGAGAATCCTTCCCCGCGTCCTCTAGAGGCGGCTAAGCTGCTGCTGTCTCTGGCGCGCAAAGCTGCGAAGGGGGATTACACTAGCCCAGAGGGCAAGAGCTCGTACCAGCTCCTCATTGAGTGGCTCGAAGTTGCCGAGCAGCATGCCGAGGAGGTTGGTCTGGACGTTGATGACACTGTGGACTCCAACGCTGCCATTGCGAAAGCCGAGGCAGAAGAAGAAGCTACTGCCGGCCAACAACCCACAGAGCCAGCCAAGGTTGACGGCGAGCTCATCCGATTTGCTGGTCCTGCCGTTGCTGTGGACGGCGATGGCAAGGTACTCCCAGCCTATGACGAGGACGAAGATCCTATAAGCCCCCGTAAACTCAACATCGAGCGTATCATCAAGAAGGATGGTCTTGCGGTGTATAAAGACCAGGCAGGTCGCCTTTGGACTGGTCTGGCGACATATTGGATCAAGCGCGGCGAATTCGATCGCGCGAAGTCAACGTTTGAAGATGGCATTGCATCCGTGCTCACCATCAGAGACTTCACCCAGATATTCGACGCCTATGCCGAATTCTCAGAGAGTCTCATCAGCGCTATGATGGAGAGTATAGCTGAGCCTGACGAGGATGACGACGAGGAGTCTATCAAGGAGACCGAAGCTGAGCTAGATGCCAAGATGAAGGAGTTCGAGGAGTTGATGGACCGCAGACCGTTCCTTGTGAACGATGTTCTCTTGAGAAGAAATCCAAACGATGTGCAGGAATGGGAGAAACGAGTCGCGCTGTGGGGCGAAAACGACGAAAAGGTGGCAGAGACTTACACGAAGGCCTTGACCACTATCCATCCCCGAAAGGCGACGGCGAACTTCCATCGGTTGTACGTCAACTTTGCGAAGTTCTACGAGGAGGGTGGGACCACTGGTGAGGCTGAAGCTGACCTCGACAATGCACGCAAGATTCTTGAGAAGGCGACGAAGGTGAATTTCAAGACCGTGGAGGACCTCGCCGACGTTTGGTGTGAATGGGCTGAGTTGGAGATAAGACATGAGTAAGGCTTCATGCGGACTATCATTAATGAAACTTGATTGCTAAATTTGGTGCTTGTAGCAACTACGATGAGGCCATCCGAGTCATGCAACGAGCTTCTGCCATACCTAAGAACACCAAGATCAACTACCACGATCAGGTATGAGGCTAGCTTCACGTAATACGTGCCACAAACTGACATTCACCATAGTCATTGCCGGTGCAAGCTCGCTTGTTCAAGTCTCTGAAACTCTGGTCATTCTACGTTGATCTAGAGGAGTCGCTCGGCACAGTCGAGTCAACGAAAGCGGTGTATGACAAGATTCTGGAGCTTCGTATAGCAAACGCTCAGATCATCGTTAACTACGCGGCCTTCCTGGAGGAGAACAAGTACTTTGAGGAAAGCTTCAAGGTGTGTTTGCTACCTACAGTTTCATACGTCAACCCTCATCTAATTCCATTCCAGGTCTATGAGCGTGGAGTGGAACTGTTCACATTCCCCATTTCGTTTGAAATTTGGAACATCTACCTCGCGAAGTTTGTCAAGCGATATGTAAGCGATTATATCTCGCCTTTTTTCGTATTTGAGGCTGACTCGTACACGTTCAGGGAGGTGAGAAGATCGAACGAACCCGTGATCTCTTCGAGCAAGCGCTGGAGAAATGTCCACCAAAATCATGCAAGCCGATCTTCCTTTTGTATGCTTCATTCGAGGAAGAACATGGGCTTGCCAAGCGTGCTATGGCTATCTACGACCGTGCTACCCAAGTGGTCAGTGATGACGACAAGTTTGAGGTAAGGAACGCCCAGTATAGTGTCATGGGTCATTGTAATCTAACATGTCTCTTCCAGCTCTTCTCCCTCTACCTCGCCAAAGCGGCCGCCAACTACGGCCTCACTGCCACACGCCCTATATACGAGCGCGCACTGGAAATCCTGCCGGACAAGCAAACCGCAGAGATGTGCTTACGCTTCGCCTCCATGGAACGCAAGCTCGGCGAAATCGACCGTGCTCGTGCCATCTACGCCCACGCATCCCAATTCTGTGACCCTCGCGTCAACCAGAACTTCTGGGCGGAGTGGAACACCTTCGAAATCGAGACTGGCTCAGAAGACACGTTCAGGGAGATGTTGCGGATTAAGCGTAGTGTGCAGGCGCAGTTTAATACCGAGGCATCGTACATTGCCGCGCAGATGGCGTCAAAGCAGAAGGACGCCCAGGAGGAGGATGACGAGGATGAGACTCCTGCAGATCCTATGGCTGCTGCTGAACGACAGGCAGGTGGTGCAAAGGGCTTGTCGTTTGTTGCTTCTACAACGAACCCCGTCGTGCAACGGCAGGAGGAGCAGACTGGTGCGGCTGCGGCCAATGCGGACGAAATTCATATCTCGGACGACGAGGACTTGTAGTTACCCTATTGCTGTCGTCACACTTTCTGTACTCACCTGTATAATTCGTA
>JAXQGX010000909.1:0-10786 GCA_037040455.1 Irpex sp. P115-07
CCTGGTAGCATGGGATACGGCGGCCAGCCTATGATGATGCAAGGCGGTGCGGCTGGCCAGCCGTACATGTCGAATGGAGGATATGTGGTTCCTCAGCAGCCTGGACATTCGGTGGTAATTCAGCCGAATGGGAGAGGACAGGCGCCGACGATTACTCAGGTGCCGGGGATGGTTAGTTCTGCGTGAAGAGTTGGGAGAGGGAAATGACCGATACGATACGAAGAAACGAGACCTGAAGGAATGGCGAATCATCGATGGACTGCGGATTATAGATTACCGGAGAGGAGAGTCGGCGGACGAGGATGAGACTTCCTGCTCTGGCACACGCGAATATTTCTACTTCACTTCTTCTTTCATTTCTACTTTGACACGCTACCGACATAACTTCTTTGAACGCTAACGCTAACGTTTTTAACTGACGACTCTATCATGTCGCTCAATGACTCATCTACCTATAGCTAACCCGGAATCTACTATCCACGAGCATTCCACAATTCAAGTTGCTCTCGCCATAGGATATGTCTTTTTGAACCACATACATCTGTTCTACTATCTGTTGTTTGTTTGTGCATTTGCATGTGTACTGTATATACGATTATATCTAACGAAGTCCTGTTGTATCTCGCTTGATCTTCACGTTGGCCGCTTGCCAAGCTTTGCACGCCAGTTCACCAATAGAAACGATGCATATTCCTCGACACTACTCGTACAATACTCTCCTCGTACATGCATACACGTCAACCCCATTCAGACTCTAAACGATGATCACAACACATAACGGAAATCCCGGTTCTGCCTATCCGTAAGGTCCAAGAATTCCTATCAAACGCGCAGTGCAACATTAGCCATTGCCCATACACACAACGACAGAGGCGAAAACCTACCTTTGACACCTTCTTCTCCACCCTCTTCCCATCGGGCGTGACCACCTCGATGTACACGTCGTCGTACGTCTCATCCACCGGCTCGGCGTCCCGCAGACGGTTCTCGCGTGCGAGGAGCCAGCGGATGGAGAGCATGAGGACGGCGCAGGTGACGTAGCAGATACCGATGATGAGCCATGGGATGTGGTTCCTACAATCCAGCAATGTATTCGTTGAGTGAATAATAGTTTTAGAAGGCGAGAGAGCTACGTACCGTGGTGTGTACTTTGCCTGCCACATGAACGGACCGGCGGCGTTGCCGACACAGTACGCGCTGAGCATGATAGCGTTTGTGGTCACTCGCTTTGTGTGGCCAGCGGTCACGCTACCCAACCAGGACAACGCAATGACGAAGCCCGTAGTGCCCACACCTGTTCATTCCACCGAGTTTAGTACGGACACAAGAAGAAGACGAGATACGCACCAGTCAACCACTGCCCAAATAACAACCCGACCTTGTTCTCCCACGGGAGCAAGTTGATAAGGAGCACACCAAGGATGTTCGGGATAAAGTACACCGTCCCGACGTACGCGCGCGAGTCCTTCAAACGTGCAGCAAGCGTAACGCCAGTCCAGATGGTGACGATCTCCACCGTGCCGTCGACGCAGCCGAGCAGGGTGGTTTGGAGGGTGCTGAAGCCGAAGGAGGAGACGATGATTTGTCGTTGGTTGGTGAGACTGTTGGGGACGTTGTCGATGGCGGAGAGGGCGGCGAAGAGCCAAGTTTTGGGGTCGTAGATTGCTTCCCAGAATCTGTGGAGTAAGGTGAGTGGTGAGATGAGGGGGGTAGGAGAGGGAAAAGGCTTACTGCTCGATCTTAAAGTGCTTGTTCTCGACACCTGTTTGGTTTTCCTGGGGAATGTATGCGTGAGCGGGTGTCCAATATAATATAAGGAGGCATAATTACACTCTTGATACGGTGGACGGCTTTTGCTCGTTCTTCTGGTGTGAGGAACCAGGCGTTGGTAGGAGAATCGGGGAAGAAGAACCTATGTGATTGCTCAATATCATTCAGAAACATTTTTATTGCTGGGCACATACCAATATGCAACGGCTACGGCTAATGTTATAGCGCCAGTGATAACCATAAGCCATTGCCACGGTTCGAAGTTCTTCGTGTGGATATGGAGGGATCCAAAGCTGATGAACCCCGAGATAATCTGAGCTGTACCATTCATCAAGACTGCGCGTGTACCAAGTCGTTAGCCTTTATTCTGTCCACTAAAAAGCGCACCACTTACACCAGTATCCCACCCGCAAAGTCTGTTCTGTCCGCGTGTAGAACATGGACGTGACGATCATGAATCCAGCCGTGATCGAGCCTTCGCACATGCCCAATATCAATCGGACGGCGAATAGACCACCGAAGCTCTTGCATGCAGCATGACAGCAGAGAGCGACACCCCAGACGAAGATGTTGATACTCATCCATTTGCCGACGGGGTACCGCTGAAGGGCGAGGTTCTGTGGGTACTCGAAGACGAGGTAGCTGAGGTAAAAGATGGTACCCAGCCAGTTGTACCTGGAGAAGATGAGTGGTCAGTAATGGAGTGATATAGGAGGGGTGTAGTGGAGGCTCACTGGTTTGTCGTTAGATGAGTAGCCTGCTTAATCCCGAGAATGGCTGAACTTCCGAGAGTCGTCTTATCCATAAATTGAACCCAGTAAAGGACTGGCGAAGAATCGAGCCGGTCAATACGGGGATTTGGCCCTAGCAAACAAAATGGATACATACTGAACATCAGAGGTAAGATATGCCAGTCAATCTTCTTTCGTATCCTGAGAGCCTCAGCTTCGTCCAGCTCGAAGTCTTGCCCGGCAACAAGCTGTGCGGCTTCGTCGACCTGTGCCTGCCTGAACGCTAAATGGTGCGCATGCTCGTCCGTCGAAGCCACCGTGACAGTGACGTCGTGCGCAGACTTGACGTCCGCCGACGCCTTCTCGTCAAAGCTCGAGGAGTCGTGAGAGCCCATCGTATGAGAAGTTGACGGAGAGGTACCAAGCAGCAGAAGAGAGTCCGCTCAACTGCTTTTAGCGGTGACAACTGTGCGAAGCCTTGGAGCAATGCACGGTATCTCGTCAAGGGACGAGCAGATGACCTTCTTTATAGCCACGGTGCCAGAAGCCTTCAAGCGACAATCCATCAGAACTGAACCCACTCATAGAGTGCTCACGATAAGCCGGTCGACCGTGTAAAGAACGTTATCATCTGGAGAAAGAAGCACTGGCCACTTATCTACATCATTATCTCTTGATACGATGTCGGAATGCAGCGGAGTGACATGTTTTTCGAAAAAAAGTGCTTTGAGCAGCCTTAGCGCGAGATAGCGAGTAGTGCCAAGGCGCGCTCCTAGGTCGTCGGAGAGTACTAAACAGATAGTTGACGCGATGTGCCTGCTCTGTAGACCAGGGGGCGTCGGGTATGACATATTTGACGAAAATCGGGGTCGGCCGAAGCAGCGTCTATAGAGGAAGGAAGTCCTTGCGATAGGTAAATCAGTTGTGCTTGTCAACGGAACCGGAATACGCAGCGCTCACCACAGGTCTCGACGCTTGTCCGTCAATTAGACAGATCTGCCCAGCAGCTGATAGTGAAAATGGTTATCCTGGACCCTTCATTCGTCATACTTCTCTGAACTTTCGACATCTCCACCTTCATACCGTCCTGTCGCACATGGTCCTTCGAATTCCTGCTCCAGGAGGTGTAAAGAGTGTCAACAAAAAAGCAATACGATTTTACGCAAAGTCCGAGAATACATATTAAATGCAACCTGAGATACAACACTGAGAACAAAAACTACTCATCGGGTACCAGCCTCGTCAGGGAATAATTCTTTCCGTACACGTTCAGCTTCCGCATCACCGTCCTGCTCTTTCGACGTGTCTTTTGAGGTGCCAGTGGGGTCCACCGCCGCAGCGACTGTCCCTTGACCATTGCCTGCGGACGTTCCGCTCTCCACGAGAGTCGAATCCGCCGCTGATGCCTCAACAGAATCCGTTGTTAGCTGCTCGTCGGTACTGACGTCCTTTGCTGCCTCTCGAGGTGCCTCAGGTTCACGTTGCGCGACCGGAATAGTATCGCTATTCGGCTTGTTCACTTCATTAGCAGCAAAGATGTCGTGCGCTGGTTCAGCCTGTCCGAAGGGAATGCTAGTAGTAGTGCTTTCTGCCTCTGCTTCTGCGGGAGGGAGCTCAACTCCTATTTCGATCTTTTCCTCCTTGACAGCAGCGGGCTCTCCAACGATGGGAGCTACTACGGGAGTAGGCGTCTTCACGGGAGTGGGGGCGATGTCAACATTGTACTGAGCATACTGTAGGCGAGATGTCAGATTATAGTATGCCATACAGGAAGCATACTTACGCTATCGTGGAAATCGTTACTGCAAATCACATAATCAGTACGCGCATATCCTCCCAGTTGATAGGACGAACGCACCAAGAGAAGTCCCAATGCTTCAGCCACTGTGCATTTTTGCACTTCTGTTTGGTCCATGGAAGGCCGTACGCGAGCGGGCTCAAGTACGCATAATTCCAGATAGCTAGAATGACCAGGAGAGCTGCGATCTGTAGTCGTACGCGAGGGCGTAAAGCAGATGTGACAAGATCGAACACGGCGCAACAGAGCAGAATGGCGAAGTACAGCGCTGGGAAATAATGGTGCAAGAACAACTGGCGACCCATCAAATAGAAGGGGAAATAATGGAGACCCCATCCTACGAAGAGGAATCCGCAGAGTGTGTCGTACTTCACCACTTTCGCTGCGAGAATTGGTTAGGCAAAACGTTGATTCAGGACGAGGTGCAGGCTTACTGTTCTCGAAATCCTTGTACCCTCTCTTTGCCCGAATAATCAACAATCCACGAATGGCGGCGTAGAACAGCACAGCCGCGGTACTTAGCCACCAGACAAGAGGGTTGCCCAATAGGTATATCTGTCGGTTATCCTTGACCCAGAAGTTCTGTGACAACACAATCAATTGTTAACCCGCAGCATGGGTCGAGAATTTCACTCACGATACCACGGCGCAAACGAGGCCAAGCATCAGGACGAGAGTCGAATGCGTGCCGTTCCGTCAGGCCAGCGTTCGTTGTCCACATCACTTGTTGAAGCTCCAAGAACTTGGCGATGAACCCAGGACGCTTGTAGTTCACAGTAGGGGCATTCGGAGGCACTAGATAGACATTAGCTAACCTAGAGCCGATGAGCTGCAAAATTCGCTTACTATTCGGATGACTTGCAGTCTCAATGTACCAAAGCGAGTTGGCCAACACCGCATTTTTATTGCAAGTTACCTCCTGCTGTTCGAAGCCCCAGTCGGGAAGCTTGACCTTATGCGAGAAGAGATAACATCCGCTCATCACATGCCTAAGCCTGAACTGTGTCTTCAATGTCTTCAGCCTTTTCCAGGATTCCACGTCGCGCTTGTCCCCTTTGTGAATCTCCACAATCCAATCATCATTGGCGTCACCGACGAAGCCAGTCATGCCATACGCAGAGACTTCTTGTTGAAAATCGACATCGGATACGGGTGGGCGGTAATCATGAGAGTGAAGTGAGTGGTCCGTAGAGATATGGCGCAGTTTAATACGGTCGCCGGTGCGAACATATTCGAACGGCTGGAAAGTCCAGGCTGTGTATGGGTCCGGAGTTGCTGTGGCATTTACCACGCGCCATTCGTTGTTTGAGTCGCGATGAGGGTACAGGGTGACCTGTTGCTCTGTGCAGAACGTCAGAATTTGCGCCCCGGTCTCTTAATCGTGTGACACTCACGCTGACTACCTGTTGGGTAAGTATGCGAATGCGAATGCAAATACCCGCCCTGAGTGTTTACATGTCGAATATTGAGCACGGAGCCATATCCAACGTCTAGATAAATATACGTCAATTCCCGTAAAATCCAACCTTCACGGCCAACATACCGAGGTAAGTGTCGGACATTCCTCGTCCTCTTAGGGTATGCTGAAACTCGGAGCTCATAAAGCCGTCACCGTCACCAGAGTTGGAAAGAATTAGGAAGTGTATCCAGAACATGAACATGTAAAAGGTGATAGGAACGAGGATAAGACATATAGCGCGGGCCACGAAATGGCGTGTCCAAAGCCGCGCTGAGACCCGTACATCGCCTAGAAGCGTCCATAGTTGTTTCAATGTGCCGAGACCAATAGTCGCAATGGTGAAGAGTCCGACCCATTTGCAACTGACGGTGGCTCCAAGCGAGAGTCCAGTAAGAGCTAGCCATACCCACCAGCTCTCTGTGAACGGCTGCTGCTTGTCTTCATTGCAGAATCCAGTCCATAAGAACGTCGTTAGCGCAGTGAAGAAGATTAGGGGCGAGTCGAGAAGAATATGCCGTGATTGTGTAATGAGACCGTTTTCGAAAGTGATGAATAGAGATGCAAGAAGAGCGGTGGTAGCACGACAGTCGAGGGCACGGAGGGTAACATAGGCGAGGGGAACTGTGGCAACACCGAGTAGGGCGGGTACTAGACGCATAGCAACGTATGGTACGTTGCCTTCATATACTCTGGCAACTAATAATTAGTAACAATGAGGCGAATGAATATTCAGATGCACTGACTTTGCGATGTCTTTGAAATCAAAGTTGCCGTCATAGCCAAAGATGAAACCCGCCAACGTGATGAGCAACTTGGCCAGCGGCGGGTGGACGTCCACAAAGTACGACGACTTGATATACTTTGAGGCAAACTTTCCAAAGTGCACCTCGTCGAAGACAATGCTGTTGGGTCTTGATAGGCGGAACAGCCGCACACCTAACGCAATGATCACGACGACTCCGAGCAGTTTCCATTCCGCGCCTGTCATGTTAATACCCCCAGAGGGGTGACTCTTTCGCCCAGGTCCATAGCCTCTCGATGCGGCTGCACGTCGTTCGTCTGCGTCCAGGTGGTCGTGTCGAGGATTAGGAAACCTTTGAGAATGCGGTGCTGCATGCGGGAGACTTGAACTTGGCGAAGGAGCCCTTCGCACTCGTACGCCGGCAGCCATGGCCAGCCAGGTTAAGCCAAGCTATCCAAAGAGCGGGAATACGTGAAGAATAGAAAGGAAAGGAAGAGGCAGTTGCCAGCGGATGGTGGTCGACGTGTAACTTGAGTGAGATGCGTACAGTGCTATTTCGAGCCAATCACGCAGCTAAGCGCAGTGATTATCGTGGGAATATTGAGTCCTACTTTGGCTCGTCAATCAATCTAGTAGAAAGTCCTCAAGTAAGCTTGAAGGTGCCTCAACTCTACCGCACTTCTTCACTTTACCATGTCCACGCATATCTTCGGAGGAGAGGCACGTCGTATTTTCGCGTCTTTGTGTCCAACGTTAACATACATATAGGCAACAGAGGAAAAGGCTGAAAATGCACGGCTTTCTTCGTTCGTCGGTGCACTGGCACTCGGCGATCTCGTCAAATCCACCTTGGGTCCTAAAGGAATGAACAAAATCCTGCAATCTGGATCGTCTGGAGAAATAAATGTTACTAATGACGGGGCTACAATTCTCAAGTCAATACAGTTAGACAATGCTGCAGCAAAGATTCTCGTCAACATTTCGAAAGTGCAGGATGACGAAATCGGAGATGGCACCACAAGTGTTTGTGTATTGGCATCTGAACTGTTACGGGAGGCGGAGAAGTTGGTGGCGCAAAAGATACATCCCCAGACTATCATCGAGGGATACCGCATCGCGAGCGCGGCAGCATTGAAAGCACTGGAGAAATCTGCTACGGACAATGGGTACGTAATGGACCATCGCCTCATGCTAGTCACTGATCTCACGTCTACTTGGTAGCAAGGATGCAGCGAGATTCAGAGAAGACCTGTTCAACATTGCTCGTACTACCCTGTCATCAAAAGTCTTGTCCCAGGACAAGGAGTACTTTGCCAACCTCGCCGTCGATGCTGTCCTCAGATTGAAGGTGTGTTTCGTCAAAATGATTGACGCGTATATCGTACTCAAAGACATCGAAGGGTTCAACCGATCTTGAGCACATACAAATCATCAAGAAGGCTGGTGGCAAGTTGACGGACTCATATCTCGACGAAGGTAATGATTATTATACACCTCTCAACAAAACCTGATGTCCTCTCTGCATAGGATTCATCCTCGACAAAAGCATCGGTGTTAACTGCCCTAAGCGACTTGAAAACGCAAAAATCCTGATTGCGAACACCTGTAGGTTGAGCTCAAATCGTCCATGGGTTCTCCTGACATATATGCCCATCAGCTATGGATACCGATAAGATCAAGGTGTTCGGTGCCCGTCTAAAAGTCGACGGCACTGGAAAATTGGCTGAGCTTGAACGCGCTGAACGGGTATGTGCAGCTCACTATGGAGACTGTATCACTCTAATTGTCGTCATTTAGGATAAAATGAAGGCCAAAGTAGACGCCATCGCTGCCCACGGCATAAATTGCTTCGTCAACCGCCAACTCATCTACAACTACCCTGAATCCCTTCTCGCCGAGAAAGGTATTCTGACGATCGAACACGCCGACTTTGAGGGTGTTGAACGTCTGTCGTTGGTCACTGGGGGTGAAATTGCCAGCACGTTTGATCGACCAGACCTCGTCAAGCTGGGTCATTGCGAGCTGATCGAGGAGATCATGATTGGCGAGGACAAGGTAGGAGTATATACATAGAGATAGTTGTATCATCACACTCACCATCGTATTCTACAGCTCATCAAATTCTCTGGTGTAGCAGCAGGCCAAGCATGCACCGTCGTCCTGCGTGGCTCAACAAACCAGATGATCGATGAAGCCGAGCGATCCCTTCACGATGCCCTCTCCGTGCTCTCACAAACAGTCAAAGAGACCCGAATCGTCCTCGGCGGTGGCTGCTCTGAAATGCTCATGAGCAACGCTGTCGAAGAGGAGGCTCGCAAGGTGCAAGGAAAGAAGGCTATCGCGGCTGAGGCGTTCAGCAAGGCTCTTCGACAGATCCCTACTATCCTTGCCGATAACGCCGGGTACGACTCGTCGGATTTGGTGTCGAAGCTAAGGGCTGCACACTACGAAGGACAGTCAGATGCTGGGCTCAGTAAGCTTCCTACTCTCGTATGTACGTGGGCGGCGGTGTTGACAGTTCATTGTAGACATGAACGAAGGTATCATTGGCTCGATGAAGCAGCTTGGTGTTACTGAGAGCTACAAGCTCAAGCGTCAAGTCGTTCTCAGTGCCAGCGAAGCGGCGGAGATGATTCTTCGGTACGCCTCCGTTATATTCACTTTCGCGCGATGCTAACAGAAATTATCCAGTGTCGATGATATCTTACGAGCGACTCCCAGACGTAGGGAGGCAGTCTAGTCAAATAGATATCATCCGGTTCATCGTAGAGACATCAATTCACATGTACACTTTTAGCAAGCATTGCTCTCATATTTTCGACCTACGTGAAATGAGCATCACCAAGTCAGAAGACGGCACACGTTCTTACGCAGGTATATATTGATTGCAGCGAGGGGAGTAATTTTATCATGCCAAGACAGCATAATAGCTTGAGCTCGAAAACAACACTGAAGGTTATTAGATAAGGATACAACTACGATACGCCGTCAATGCGTGTCTGTGGTAAATGCGCAGACATGTACGTACCTAAGAAACATGACCACAGCACAATGTCAACAGTTCAAGAAAGCATTCTGAGATCCCCGCCATCTAGCGACACCATTAGCTCAGATAGATACCGCTGTCGCTGATAGCTCCTGCGCTAGTCTTTGCATCCAAGAAGAGTTCGCCCATCTCCCTGATGTCATCCAGCTCAATCTGCTGGCGGCCAGCGAGCGTGGCGAGTATGGAGGCAGGTGTGAGCAGTTGCAGAGCGTATCTGAAAAAGCAATTACATAAGGACCGGGTGCAAATCGTGCAGAAATAACTGGACATACCTGAGCGAGCTCTTCTCTCCTTGCGCAGCGAGGTGGTCCAAGACGCCGTTCCCGAGTTTGAGACCTTCCACATTTGCACGGAGCTGCACAACCTTTGCGACTTCATCAAGCGTGTACGAGTCAGTCTTCACGATGAGACAACTACAAGCGGACTGTGTTAGAGAATCAATCGTTGTTGGGAAACAAAGATTCGTACCGGTCAAGCAAATCGACTGGCACACCATGAGGTGCAACAATGTCGGTTGTCCCACGGACCAATGAGTTTCCACGGTTGGTGGCAAATATTACCGTGGGTGCCATCGGTGTTTCTAGCAGTGCATTGAGGTAGGTGAAACATTCGATGTCGAGCATGTGCACCTGATGAAAGAGATTATGAAGGTCGGGGTTAGCGACTAATATGCTGGATGAGAAATTTGATCGTGTCACACATACCTCATCGATAAACACCACTCCTGGAACGACCTCTGCGACACCCTGGTCAACGTATCCTTTCACGACCTTGTTGACCTCTTTTCTCAACTTCTCAGTCACCTCGGTCCTGCCGCTTTTTACCAGGCTACCCATCACACTCATGATATCCTGACCGCCTTGTGGACGTGCATTTGCGGCATCCAAGTCACCGAGCGTTACGTCTTGCACGAGCTCTTTGCGCTTGTGGACGTCGCCTTTTGGTAGTGGAACATAAGTTTCGGACTCCAAGTCATAAGAGGAGGCATAGGCATCAGATCTTCCCACTCGCTAAATGTACGACGAACACGTTCAGTGGGCCACCAGTCCGCGAACAATTGTGGTGTAACGCACCTTGACTGCACCCGTATTGGCCTCGATATAAATTACATCTCCGACTACAATCTTCTCCTTCAGTATGGCTTCATATATCGACGGGTCCAGGCGGAGTTGCTTTGTGCCCTTTACAGTCTTGAGTCCAACAATGACGTGAGACACAGTCTTGCCATACCCGCTTAGAG
>JAXQGX010000910.1:0-10785 GCA_037040455.1 Irpex sp. P115-07
TAGCTTGCAGGACCGTCTTGACGAGCGATGGGCTTGCACCTTGGGTATCACACAAGCAGTAGCTGCGTCTTTGCCTCGGGTACAACTGCACGTCCAACTTAGGTATCCACCACTGTTGCTTTCTAGTCGTCTCAAACAGTGGCCGCTGAGAAGACCGGCGTGGTGAGTACTTCGTTGAAATGGCAAGACTCGGATGTTGTATTGATCCTTGACTTTTGCATTGTCCTACGCTGTAGATATCGACCCGGCTTTTGACTGCCTCTTTCTTCATTCCTGGCCACGGCAATAGTCACGGTCACGACTTCTGTCACATGTGTGATGTGTGACATAACGCGTGACCGTGGATAGTTGCGCAAGTGGCGGCGACCGACGATCGAGGTTCGCGATTCGCGATTCGGGAGCAAATGAATAGGCTATCGTATATCCACTGCAAGGTCCCCGTGCGCATATTCTCCAAGGACTTGAACTTGCGAGCAGGTTGCCCCATCGAAGTTGTTCAACGATAGCTCAACTTGCTTGCGTATCCCGCAATGTCCGCCGCGGGTGTCCTGTATCAAAAACGACGCGTCTTCAGTGAAATCTCGCGGATTTCCACGATGAAATACTCTACGATGCAATGCCCTGCCCCTCGTTTCTTGCAATTGAAGCTTCCCCTGTGTCCGAGCTTGGTTGGTAGTTGGTCACCTCCGCAGCGCCGAGAACGCCCTCGGTGTTGGAAGATTCGACGATCAATCGCGTCCCACGACGGGTCAGGTGTTCTCTAGAAATCAAAGGCCTCTTCTGGCTCAAGCCGTCCGACGATTCGACCCTGGTGGCCCCAAAATCGCAGCACAATGAACAGTAAAGCTCAATATGCCGTAAGACGCGGCTCAGCCCCCACGGCTCAATCCGCCGCAGAACCCTGAAGTCTATGCCTAGCTTCGAATATTGCTGGTCGCTAACCAAAATTACACACTTTGCGTCCTCATTCGCTGCCGCCCCGATTGACAGGGCGAGGAATCTCGCGTAGCGTGCACCCTCAGCCCCAAGACCCCGCCGCCATTTAAAATCCAGCTCATGTCCCATCTAATATTGTAGGCCCGACGTCCTCTTTGTCCTCTCACCACCGCCTCGACGAGGCTCACGTTCCTAGGACTCACGAAGCAGTACTCACCTAACGCGTCCATCACCATCACCGCCGCCGCCACCTCTCCGTCAATCATGTACCCCTGCTACGGCGACTACTGGATCGTTGGATCTCCTGAGCTGGACTACGACTACGCGGACGATGACTACGACGTGTACCTGTTCTGGCCGTCGTCGTCGCAAGTTCTGGTGCCCGCTGATACTTGGTACCCCGAGGATGTGAGTCGTCAAATAATTTGCTCGTGTTGTTCACTCGTCGTGTACGTCGTGCAGTTCGAGCCTGTGTCGCCATTGGAACTTCGTTCGGGTGGGAGTGACGAGTTGGATGGGTTGGATGAGCTGGACGCGTTGGAATTGGGTCCATCACAGCTTCTGGTACGTAACGCTCTTCTTGCTCTTCGTTTGATGCTGTGTTCACAACGTTGTGCGCGTAGAACTTCGAGCCAACATACGCGTTCGACTCAGACTTCGTCTTCCCGGACAACAACTCTATGGAAGACAACGCGTACGGCTACAGCAGGCTGTTCAGGATGGGACTTGCCTCAAAGGTACACTCTCATCACACATGTCCTCAGTTCCGCTCGACATTGACGCAGACGGTTGATTGGTCCGCACTCTATTCGTGTTCTTGACTCTTGATGCAGTCACGCAGGTTCACTCGGGAGCTTGATGGCTTGTTGAAGTCGGCATGGCAGTCGTTCGTCTCTTCTGTTCGGAAGTGGAAGCTCCCGCTGTGACTTCATATACGGCGACTGCGTCGTTCGTTGGTTCATGGTCGCGCGTTTCATTTCTTGTCGTGTTCGTTTCTTGTTTGTAACACACTTTCATCCAAAATCCTCCTCAAAACTGATACCGTCACGCTGGTTCACTTGTCGTCCGTTCTGGTCTGTTCATCTTCTCGTTCATGTGTTATCGCTCGTTGAATGCCGTTTTCATCTTCGAACTTGTCACGCTCTTCTATCTTCTGTCTTCTTGCTTAATGTTTGCACTTCTTGGTTTTTCTTTGTCTTCTGTCTTCCTGCTCTCTAATTGCTGTCACAAAATCGCAGGTTCGTAGTAGAAAATAGCTTTTCATTCAGTGAAAATAATAATAGTGAAATGTATAGAACGCGAGAGCGCGAATGGACGTGCGAAAGTGCGAACCACAATTCAGGCCCGTGTGTGTTGTCATACTCTTGATCACACTCTTCATGATAGCCTTGAACTTGAAGCTTGAAGCACACATCTTCGGTTCCTCACGGGTGGTTGGTGGAGACTTGCTTGTCTTCATACTGTTCGTTCTTGAATCTTCTTTGATCTTCATTTGTCGCACTTGTATTCAGACGCACACGGAATAAAGACTTCGGGTCGCCTGCAGACTGCAGCATTGAGCATCGGAGTCGTGGTTGGTGGTTGTCAGACGATGTCGACAAACTTGGGGTACGCGTTGGTGAAAGCCTGCCCTAAGTCTCATTAGACGCGAGCACGTGCCACCCAATTCCTCTAGGCGCTCAGCTGGTTCGCTCGACGAGCTCGTTTCGCCAGCCACCCACTAAACCGATGATAGCAACGTCGAACTCCACTTCTCAACCCTCAAATAACCCCTCAATGACATTCAGTGACAAGTCTGGATTGGCAAGTACTTATGTCATTTGTGTCACCGTGACGGTCCTTGTTTCAGGCTGTAGACTTCTGTACTACTTACTAGCATGCCAATGATGATTTAAGTTCGGTATCAATTATTTCCTACACGTTCAGCGAAGTGAGCACAACGGTGTCATGCCTTCTGTCCAACGAACAATTCATCTGGGATCACAGCGGTGCGGTTCTTTATCTTTCCCTCGTGCATGTCATGTAGCAGCTTTCCAACTTCACTCATCGGCCGCTCCTGTACCAGCACTTTCAACTTCCCACTGGCAATAGCCTCTAAGACCTCTGCTAATTCGGACTTGAAGCCCCAGTAGCTGGTCTTGAGCGTGAGGTTCTTGATCTGCGTGATCATCGGGAGCACGTTTAGCTGCCTGCCCATGAGCCCAACGATATGGATGATCCCGCCAGGGCGGATTGCTGCGAAGCACGCGTCGAAGGTTTTCTGGATGCCGACGAAGTCTACGGCGATGTCGATGGAAAGCTTGTGATCAGCGAGGTATGCAAGGAGATCGTCAGGCTTGCTGACGTGGTCTGCGCCCAACGTCTTCGCCTGCTCCAGACTAGAGTCTCGCAAATCGCAAGCTACTATTCGCGCCCCGAGCAGGTTCTTCACGATGGATACTGCGTGCAAGCCAAGTCCGCCAACACCGTATATGAGTACAGTATGGCCGGGCTGGATATTACAAGAGTGCTTGAGTGCGTGATACGGTGTGAGGATGGCGTCGGTTGAAATGGCCACCACGGAAGGCGGAACGGTCGCGGGAGTTCCGGGGACAGGGACGATGGAGTCTGCGCGAACTACCATGTATTCCGCCCACGAGCCACCAATGCCGAGCCCGTATGAACGTTCCTTACGACAGACGTTCTCGTTGCCAGTTGAGCATGCCAGGCAGTCGGACTCGAAGCAGGAATTAGGCCCGTAAACGGCAGCGTACATTCCAATCGAGAAAGATGGGTGCGTCGTGGGGACTGACGAGCCCAACGCAACGATCTCGCCTGTAATATAATATGATATCGATGTTACAAAGAGTCTCGTTAAATTGTTAGAAGAGGGCATAATTCACCTGCGCCTTCGTGACCGCAGCACCAAGTGCCGGCAGTCGACAAGAATTGGTAAATAAGATCATTGTGATCGAACAGTCCAACGTCCGAGTGGCATACACCTGCGGCGAGGACTTTGAGTAGGACCTCGTTCTCCTTTGGCTGAGGTACAGGGACTTTCGATTCCACTGGCGACGTCGAGCTTGGCTCGAACCAGTACGAGATCATCTCCGTGGGAAGTTGAGTTGTCATATTTGCAGCGATCTGCAGAGGAAGGTTAGGTGAGGCACGCACACTATGGAGGCAAATCCATAACTTACAGTGCTCGGGATGGTGCGATTGGACGACGGATGTTGGGGGCCTGTAGGACGAAGGTACCTTGTATCTTGGCTTTATTGAGAAACGGCAATCGGTGGCAGCCTGGGAGCGTGAGCTCTCATCTACCGGCCACCGGGCATGTATCCGCCTTCTTCACAGCGGGTCGCTGAGTATGCATCGTCAGCTGGTCACCTCTTAATTCAAGATTGAACCACATGGTGTATGAGGAAATGTTAGGATCAATCGTCAGTAAATGAATGTCATATCACCAAACCAAGTCGAGATAGTTATCTGGTGAGAAGGTGCACCTAGTCTAGAAGCCTGTCAGTATCGTTGATGACTTGCACTGTTACTCACGGAGTGCCAAGGATTGTGACATTCGGCAAACGTCGTACACATGGGGTAAATTGCGCGTTGAACGTGCGATCAATGACATATCGTAAAGTGATCATAGTCTGCGCTTTGGTAAATGTGCATCACTGCACACGGAATACCACGTACTTCTCACGGGAACAACCGTTGTTGCTGCAACAGCCTCACTGCACTGTCACGATCGTCGTTGACTCCATGATGCCAAACAAACTCCCACAGTCCTTCAAGATCACGACGGAATGCTTCAGGACTATTTCCGCTTTCACCGTGACCTTCGTAGACACGACCTGCACGTTGGGTATATTCCCAGACCCTTTGAGCTCTGGGGCGGCGAATGGCATCGTAAGCCTTCAAAACACCCTAATATGCCATCTACGTCAGCGATGTCCTAGAAGACTACTTTGGTGACTTACTTCAACATTAGCTTTCGTGGTGCGAGGGTCGCTGAGCAGCTGAGCTAGCAGGTATGCATCTTCTATACCTTGCCCAGCTCCAGCACCTAGATGAGGGGCCATTGCGTGTGCCTGTCGTACTACCTAAGTGATGGTCAAGAAAGTACTCCTCACGACTCACAGCGTCTCCGAGTAAGGCGATCCTTCCCTTCACATAGGTTTCCAGTGGAGGATACAAGACCTCGATAGACCATTTGTTGGTGGTTTCCGCGCTGCTCAGGATAACCTTGGCATCGTTTCCCCAGTCTTCATACTCTTTAAGCAGTTCGTCTTTCGTGGCCTGCACGGCCCGAGGTGCATCGTCTGCAAGATTAGCTTCTCCGACGCCAATGGAATGATCGATGACCACGGCAGAGATGTTGATCTGCATAATGCAATGAGACGAATATCAACCAGTGTATCTGATGGCGACTACATACCAGTGTTCCGCCCGCAACAGGTACGAAGACAATGTGCTACTATATTGTCAGCCACAACTCGACAACTTCGTTGGGCACAATCTTACCTTGTCCTTCCCTGTGAAGATACAGGCCCGTTTTAGAACGTCGGTTTTCAAGTCCGCTTGCTTGGCAGGTCCTGAAGGTGCTAATCCACGGTAGCACACTGCGTTGGCGAACGCAACGCTCTTCTTGGGGTCGATGCCAGTCACAAAATCACGACCTGTGCCTCTGATGCCGTTTGCTAACAGGACAACGTCGGCCTCGACCGACGTCCCGTCAGCAAAGTGGACAACTTGTCGATCTATTTCGGATGCAGCTTGTGTGATCCCCGTGAAGCGCTTGTTGAGATGTGTAAGTTTTGGATCTGCGTGATCTACGAAGGATTCTAAGAACGTAGTCCTGTATTCGAAGGAAAATGCTCAACAGATGTAAGAATGGTGATCTGACAAGTATGCACTTACCTGGTCACCCCGAAGCTTCCTTCCGTAGGTCCCGTAGGTTGCTGGAGAGATAGTGAGTATCCGGCGTGCTCGAACTTGCACACGACAAATGGACATAAATACATCGTGAATCGCTTCGTGGTCTCCTTCACCAGCATAGAACTTCAGTGTGGTATGTCTCGCCTGAGGAGGAACTTTGGCTTTTACCAGTAGCGTGTCTAGTACACCAATTTCCTCCAACACGTTGGCTGTGTTGTTACCTGACGTAGATGTCCGAAAGGCAAAGTCGGTGAACTCGAAAAAAAGGAAATCATTTTCTTGTGAAACGCACCGACACCGAGGCTGGCCCCCACCTCGCCGAACTTTGTCTAATGTGTATTCATGAGCATAGATTAAATTGCTTCACGAACAAGCAATTCACGCACCGCTCCTTCGTAGAGATGGGCCTCTATACCAAACTTCTTCAGCGCGACGCAGCATGCTAGTCCGCATAGACCGCCTCCAATAATGACGATCTTTAGATCATTCGGAGGGTTGGTGAGTGAAAGATGTTGAGACTCTGTGGCAGACATTGCGGGAGCTTAAGTCAATTAGAAGAGGATTGGTTCGTATACATGTATACGCAAGACGAGAGTACTGCCCAGTCATCGTTTCTGTCGCTGCATGGTTTATCAACAAGACAGCCCGGATATCAAGGTGGGTTTTTCTGAGGGCTACATCGATTGTGCTGACGTTCTCAGTCGGCATGTGTATGGGCACAGATGACCGCATTCACACTGGGATGGTGAGATGATACATACGCGTTATTGCCAGCGATGCAGGATACTTCGCTTATCTAGTAGTGACTACTGACAAGCGACTTCACCCAACATATTGGATGGGCACTATGCCCGTTAGAGGACGCCTATCTGCTATATCCGTGGTGTAAGTAATCGAATAGAACATGTCATTTAGCCGTCACTGACTCACTGCGCAGCGCACCAGACGTCTGTCACCGAAATGCGGCGATTGAGCACTGTGGAGTGTATTCTATGACCAATTAATCTCTAGCAATCTTGAAGCTTGAAGATTGAATCCGAAAGGAGTGAGATGTTTCTATGATATCGATTCGGATGACTGTCACGGTGCGTTGTTAAAAAGTCAAGCCTTGCTGACTCGGAAGTACTCGAACCAAGATCAATCCAATGTTCCCACGCCACAATGGATTTGATCGGATCATGAGCATGTACGGCGATCAGTGGCAGTTCAAGTTGCAGACGAAGTCACCGGAAGGGGAGTCTCAGGCTGCTACACTGGCATATGTATAACAATCCCATTGGAAAAGGTGTCTATTAGCATATCTACGGGACCAAATATAACTTCCCATTAAAACAGATCAAAACCCATCATCCCAAAGCTCCCAAGCGGTAGCGTGCGGGCAACCGGCAGGATGATAATCTCCTCTTTCCGGGCCAGCAAGGCACAATAGTGGACATTCAAGCTCGTTCAAGTCGAGCTCGAATGTCTCCGGAGAAGGAGCATCTTTAAGTCCAGTCAAAAGTATCTTCAGCTGATCCTTGAACTTCACCCTTCTGTTCAACTCCTCAGACGACATCCCCGAGAAATCCGAGTCCGAAGTACCAGAGACGTCTTCGCGGTCCGAACTCGATAGACCTCCATCCCCGTCTTGGGTCGCATTGACCAGCACACGTGTAGTACCAGTGTGCCAGGTGGCTCGCATGCGATCCCGAATCATCGTGAGTTGCCTGATGCCGGCTGCCCATCCATCTTCAAATTCCTTCCGGACTATGGCGTACCTCTCCGTAAAATTGTTGCCAGCTGCAGACACCATCGGTGCAGTAATTGATAGAGCACGTAAGGAAGGAGGAGATGGTGTGATGCGAAAGTTGTCGAGTTTCTTCTTCGCATTTCCCCTCGGTTTCTGCTTCCCTTTCGAGATGCCACCCACTCCGGCCGTCGCTGTCTGAGACCGTTTGGCCACCGATGTATTCTTCCCCATTGAAGTGGTAGCGTTGGATAAAACTGACGGGCGTTGAGCAGCATCTGTTTCCTCCTTCGTCGCACTGCGTATCATGAATGTCGCATTTGCGATACCCTTTCTCCCTTTCTTCGCCTTCGGTTGCTCACTCTGCCGCGCTCCCCCGCTCCGTTGATTAGCCGTCGCGCTCTTATGCTCCTCGATCCACTTTTTGATTTTCTTCTCCTTTTCCCGAGCACGCTTTACACCTATCAATGCGAGTGTCTTCCCAAGATTGCGCCATTGCTCTAATGCTTCGGACCCAGCCACGTCAAAGGCATCAACTCGTTGGGTGACTATAGGACATTCGTCCAATATCAGCATACGAAGGCCTGGTAGGTCAACGAGAAGGGCCTCCAGCTGGCTTTCAGTGACGGAGCAGGTGGCGATATCTAGAAAGCTGATTCTGGGTAACGATCGCTGATATCTGTGTAAGTGAGGCACTATGGACCGTGAGGGTATGCGGAATCGCAAAGAGGAGAGGGATGATGCGAACGACGAAGCCGATAGTACGCTAATGGGGTCAAGGCTGAAGAAGACGATGGGCTGAGCAAACTTTATCGCTGGGGCTATAGATGGGTCAAGAGGGTCCTGGACAATAGACAGTTGCGGGAGGGAGGAGCGCGGCCACGTTGAGAGATAGGTGAGGGTGGAGTCGAAATATCGGCCTTTCATGAACTGAAGGTAGGTAGCCTTCTGTACGCTATAGTCATTGGGTTGAGAAGATAGGCCAGCAGAAATCATGATATAGCACATACTAGGGCCGAAAACGTAGAGAAAGGTATTTGAGATTTGTCCTTGGTGACGCAAAGAGATCTTCGAGATGCTCAGGAGCAAAGTTCGGGCCCATGAACAACGTGAGGTGCGTGATGGATTGTAGCATTTTCAGCAGATTCACAATGATATCCGCATCGGCTTCATAGCATTCGTACTTGAAAACCTCTACTAGGTTCGGGAGAGTGTCAGAGGTTTCCTTGGTTAGCCGAACGTATAGTTTCCGTGCCTGTCTTGGGGTACGTAGGACGATACGCCGGAACAGTGGATGCAACGGGAGAGGCGCGCGAGGAATAGCCCGCGAGAGTGCGAGTAAAGAGAGACGGAAGTCGTAATGGTCATCTGCATCCTGCTCCAGATGAAAGAGAAGGGCATGATAGAGTTCTGTTGGGAGGTGAGCAAGACCTATCGGAGGGTCCTTCAAGTTTTGGGCCGTATCGTCCAAACTCGAAGACATATCCTGTGTTGAACATACGTCAGTGTTGAGAAACACCTAAACATTAACTGACGAGAAGCACTGACGACTCGCCGGTGGTTTGAAGCTGCTGCTAGGCAGGAAGCCTAGTACATAGATCTTGGTTCCGGAAAACTTGACCGATGACGAAGTGTATCGATAGCTCCTCGATAGACGCTCTGCACCGCCAAGCTGAGTCAGCTAGCCGTTAGAGCAGGTTACAGCATCATGGACTCGGATCTCGCGAACTTGTCTTCACGTTTGACTTCGATGGCAAAGTTCCAGCATGTACAAAATTCATGATTGTCGTCGGAAAAGCAGCTTGCAGTACATAGTCAAGATTCGTGATATACGACTTATTACTGCCTGAAATCATTGGCCAGCAGGTCCAGCCACACTCCTCCAAAACCTGCGAAAACATAGACACGGTATCAGTTGTCGTAAAGGTCATTGAAAAACCACTCTACTCACGCGCAGCGCTCCAGAAGGGCCGGGTCGGTAGAGATCGGTCTAATATCTGGCTGAAAGTCTTCAGTCCGATTGAAGAGCATCTCGGTATCGTTATCTTTATACGACTCCCAGAGCGGAGTTATTATGTCGGGTACTGGATGATGGTTCGGGTTGCCAAACTTCACGAATCCCATTATGGCGCCTGCAAATGATGCGTCGAACTCTGGGTTCGCGAATGCCGGGGTGCTAACATCGTGAAGAAATTATGGCTAGTCGTCATTAACGCATTAGAGAATAAGCTTACTGGCCATTCCGAAAGTAATATTGCGCATCGTTCCCGTGTGTTGCTGGTGGAACGGCGAATTCCAACTAAACATCATTATATATCAGTGAGTGGCAACCCTCGTAGAGATGGAACTTCGTATAACTGTACCTTGAACGCGTTGTCTCCCTTGAATGACTGCAGAAGCAAGTAGGTTGGGCAGATGAGGATAGCTAATGTCTTTTAGTGAGCGAAAACCAGATACGCAGATGACAGACGTACATTCCCCTACGATAGCAACAGCTTTATCGTTAGTGGTAGGAAGTGTGCTGACATTTTCATATTGCGCTGCCGCATCGCTGAGTTGAGTCGAGTTGAAGTTTGGGAAAAGTTGTGCGATATAGTCAGGCACCGTCATCTCAGCCGAGAACGTCGCATTGACGAAGGTGACACCCTCGAACGCATTGTTCATAGCTAATAGTCGTTCCTACTCGTTTTAAGGTATGAGCGAGACTCTCCTGTTTTTTTGCTAACACAACTCACCCCATTCAGCCTGCCACTGATCATCTGTTGAGATGGGGAGCGTTCGATGAATTCACCATCAACGACCGGCACGACAACAAACGTCCCAAAGAACCCGGATCGGTTAATGGCCACATTCGCGGCCTGAAGTGTATCCACGTCCACATTTACGAGACATTCAAAAGTGTCTGTGGCGTTTGTGCAACTGCTCCCTGGTCAGACACGAAACCCCACACATTTTATTCCGACATATCAACGCACCCTGTCATTCGAACAAATTCTGAATATATTTGCTGACAAGAGGAGGCATTGATTAGTATCATATATTGACAAACGAAAGCATTGTACCTCAGGGATTCGATCATTGAAGTGATATTGAGGTGGTAAATAAAGAGAACCGGAAATGGCGCCCTTGAATAGTGGAGGCTGCGTATTGCCACCATGCGCAAGCATATGCTGTATGACGGAGCCTGCACCTGGGTTATGCCA
>JAXQGX010000911.1:0-10839 GCA_037040455.1 Irpex sp. P115-07
GGCGTGCTTACCGGGCCTACTCTATCGTCGTACGGTCCGCGCCCTCCGCGGCGTATTGAGGCAGCTCTCCAGTGGTAGGTCCATAGAGCGTAAATCATGACAGCGACGGCTGATTGCGTGGTAAGGCCTCGTGGCTGTGGCTGCTTGAAAGGGAGATGCACATACCGACAATAGAGAACAGCGCTGCGCTTATTTTCCCGACCTATGCATATGAGTGAGACATTAACGACAGCTACAGTGCCTAAGATGACACTGCGACGCACCTTGTCACCAAAATTGAGCAAGCCTACGGCAAGACCACCGAGCACGACCGTAAAGTGCAGCCATGAGAGGAACGTCCGTTCATTGGCAAATGATACTTTGGGCTCGACCTTGACAGGGAGGGCGATGCGTTTGGCCGCTGTGCGTTGCAGAAGTGGCTGCGTCGACATCGTTTGTAACGACGAGCAGAGAAGGAGCAGGGGAGTCGAGGTTGAACAGAGGCAGGTGGGAGCCGAGAGAAACGTCAACGGCCAAGTTATAGACGGGGACCAGGAGCACACCCCTAAAAAGGAAGGTAGTCGCGACGAACGTGCGCAGCCTCACTCGCTGGACACAACTTGCCTCTATCGGATCCCCGCAATCTTCTCATCCACCCCATGGCCACGCTATCAGGGCCACACCAAACACATGCCCTTGGCGCACCTCATCCATACACACCCCATGAGCTCACTGTCTCAAACGATGACGACGGGGAAGAATTTCTCGATGAATTTCGAGCGAATTTATCGTGATGGATCGGGTTCGGGATCATGGCCTCCACTTTTTCACAAGGATCGGACCGACCACGTGGAACTCCAAATAACGCGTCAATAACGCGCCCATTTTTCTTGGCCATTTTCGCACGTGGACCTGTTACCGCCGGCTCACGCTTTGCTTCCGTACTGCGAGGACCTCACCATGCAGCCTCAAGAGAGCGAAGCCTCGCTACTGGCCTCCTCAGACCAAAGGACAGAAGGAACATTACTTGAAACGTATGCTATATGCACTTCAAAGTTGTGATGAAGCTTATCATGTAGACCCAGCAGCATTTCCAGCATTCCACACGGGAAAGAAGACGACGATGCAGTAAGTACAGCTTTGGTCTGGCCCTTTGATCTCTCCTCATCTTTATATTCAGGTAATATCGATGCTCGAGATCAGTTCGTTCAACGAAAATGCATCCACCGGGCGACACAGCAGTGACGTAGAGAGCGATAAGCCATCCCGTTTGCCTACTGCCCCATTCTCCGAGAAAGCAGCGAATGTTCAAGGCCATGTACGTTTGCATATTCTATGCAGTACGAGATGTTTTTACATCTGGTTTTTTTCGCAGCATATAGTCACCAATACCCTGCCAATCGTTGAGCCAGCTCTGGGTTCCGAGCGTGTGCAGATCCAGAAAGGCTATCTATCTGAACGTATTCACGCCGCTGAGCACGTTCGTGAAACGAGCGATAGCATCGTGTATGCTATGGAACATACGGTCCCGGCGAGGCTACAAGAATCTGCGATCTTCGCTCCTTCTCAGCAGAAGGACGCCGAAGCTTCAGTAGCTTGTGCTCGCGTGCCGGATAGTGCCAGAACACCTCAGATCGTCGTTACTCCGGCAAACAACGAGGATCACTCCCCTGCTCTGCCTACATCGCTCTCGGGCCAGTTCTCGGACCAAGAGACCGTCCTTATAAACTCGGATCCTCTCCAGTCAGGCGAGCCTTGTGTTGAAGGTGAAGTATCGAAGGACCTGTCTTCCACGAGTCTCGCTGCCGCCTCCCTACCAGCGGGGACTGGTGCCCAAGATATCACATTTCCTCTTCTCGACGCATATATGCAGCCTGATGTCCTTTCCAAGGCTCAAAGTCTCTCGAATAATAGTTCCACGGCCGCCCAAGTCTCTCCTACAGAACTCATTGTCGCTCGTCCCGACGCTTCTGAGTGTACGAGCCCTTCTCGGTCCGACACATCATCTATGGCTGCTGCATTTCCGTTGACGTTCAAGCACTATCACGTCTTTGCTCTCCCGACTGGTCAACCTGCCTCGCCCCACGAACGTACACAAAGCTCGCAGCTCCTGCCGACTGGCATCGCTGATCAAATACCGGATCCGCCTCGGACTGTGGCTGCTCTTGCTCCGATTCCTGTGTCAACTGACGAAGGCTCTGCTATTTCTCGTGCCTCTTATTTGTCTGCTAACGACCTTTCTGCTCCTGTTGTCGACGCCCCTGCCGCTTTAACTACTGATACGCTTCCTCCGACTGCTACTGCTGCTCCAAAAGCACAATCTGACGACGTACAAGAAGATACTGAACACAACGCCTCTGACCAACAACGCCTCGCACTTGCTGACACTAGTACTGACAACGCTCTTGCCACTTCCACCCTCGCTGAATCTGCTCCTTCAATCGTCGACAAGTCTCATGAATATGCATATACTCAGCCCGTCCTTGCTGATCTGCTCCCTGTCGCTGATGTGCCTCTCAATCCCGACCTACCTACTGCTTCTCCCGCCGGACGAGTCGGAAATGCCTCTCTTGTAACGACCGAGTGTGCTCCTTCTGCGGATGAGTTGGGCGGCTCCGACTCTTCTTCGTCGGGATCGCATGCACCTCAGGATCTTGATATTCCTCCGTTGACTTTAGATATAGACGCACCTGTGGCCATGCCTACGAAGATGATCAGTACTCGGCAGCCCGCCGCGACTCAGTCTGGTTCTGCTAAAGCCAGCTCTGAAACTAATAGCGTTGACGAGCCCGATATCCTCGACGATGCACTTGCCTATGACTTCGCTCTCGCTTTGCCTACGCCTCAAGAGAATACATGCCTTTCTATTATTGAAACCAAAGCGGACGCTACTTTGCCAGCCGATCCTATCACTGTTCCTGCAACTGGACCTGAATATGTCGAACCGCACCCCGATATCGTTAGTGGCGCGGATACCAGCGGTACCGCATTACCTGAGGTCGTACAGAAAGCTGAGCTTTCTCTGCTTGACGTTACAAAACAACCTCTGCCTGCCCTCAATGCTCAGGTAGTCTTACCGCCGAATACGACATACAGTGCGGCTCCTGCAGTTGCGGATAACACCTTAGCTCCCGCTGAGGCTGCTGGCAATAATACATCGACCGCTTCCGAGGATGGCTTGTCTGAGACGGCTTTCACTCTCCAAGATCCTCCTTCCCCGGGACTGCCTCCATCAAGCCTACCCTTATCTCCACCTAATTTGGATATCGACGATAGGATGACTGTCGACAAGGAAGCGCACGACGAACTCGACCAGAATGGTATAGACTTAGACGACGTCCTCCCCCCTTCGTCGCCTCTACTCTCGTCGTCTCAGCCACGCGCTTCTAGCCCAGATAGAATCTTTGATTCTCTGTCTTCTGACCTTGACCTGGCTCGAGATTCTCCTCCGTCGTCTCCCCAGCTGCTGCCTATCGATAATGAGAAGGAATCTGTGAAGGATCTCGAGGCTATAGGCAGTGCTCATGTATCTGGTACTGTCGTCCTCGGGAAACGCAAGGCTGGAGACGATACGCTTGTAGCTGAGGGTTCTGATTTAAAGAGAGCAGTACGCTCATTCCACCGTATATGCGAATAGAAACTGACACGTTTGGCTAGAAATTGGAGAGCACCATCACCCTTCCACCACCTCCGAACCCTAAACGACCCACGCAAGCTTCCCAGAAAAAGCAGTTCCGGAAGCTCGTCAAACCATTCCGCTCGCCTCTTGTGAACATCGAAGATGTGCTCGCCGGGAAAGACGCGGTGTATGCTAGCGGACACGGTCGGTCTCAGACACCTGACGTTCCAGTCGCTAAGAGCGACGCTATCACTCAGGCTCCGATCAAGTCGATGAATACTCTCAAGGAGGAAGATCTGAGTCTGGCCTCTCTTGCTGTACCTGTAGCGAACAGGGATCGCACGGCGAACGCTGCTAAGCCGTTTCGCGCACCGTTCTCTATGCCCGTTACAGTGAAAGGAGAAGCTGCATCGACCACCATATCCTCATCCACATATTCGTCTTCGAGCTCAAAAGCCACTACGGGCGTACAGGCCGCACCAACTATCCAGGCCCTTCAAGCCCAGGTACAAAAGCTCAAGCAGGCCGTCAAGATCAAGGAAGACCGCGTCCAGGGGAACGACGACGATAAACTGGAGGCGCTGGTCGCGAAGTGGAGAGGTGTGGGTAGAGAAGTTGCGTGGCTCGTTTGGGATACTGTGAAGGATCTTGAGCCTGGATCTGCGCCGGGAGTGCTGCCTGCAAAGGGTGGGTGGGACGAAGGGGAGAATCCGTTCGCCGGTGGTGTTGGGAGAGCGAAGGCGGGAAAGAAAGGTGGTGGGTTTGGTGGTGGTTGGGGGTATGACGATGGGAAAGGTGGAAGTGGATGGGGTGGGTCGAGTGGATGGGGATGGGATGAGAAGAGTGGTGGCGGTGAGGGAGAGACAAGGGAAGGGGGTGATGGAGTGGAGGGAGAGGTGCAGGCTGAGGCGATGGATGTTGAGGAAGATGAGGAGGTGCCGAACCACACACTGGGGACGATGTTGAGGCATATGGGTATCGATCCCGATACGCTTGGGTGGGACGAGGATGAGGGTGATTTTGTGGGTGATGCTTGAGAGGGCTCAGACCCCGTATAATTATGCTTATGTTACAGGAAACGATACTCGATAGTCTCTATACGAAGTCGGTTCTCGCGAGAATACACCTCATGGTCACCTCAGATACGCGGAGCCGAGAATCATGTCATTTCGAACTTCTAGTTCGACGAAACAACAAGTAAATCGATGCTGCGATTCCCATAGCGGGTATTGCCACGGGAGCCGATGCTGCCAGCCCCGTCGATGCTATAAACCCTACTCCCACGGCATGGCTCGCCGTCAACGAGGCACCTGAATGGACAGTGTTTTTTGTATTAGGAATGATGGAACGCTGGTGGACGTTGGTAATTATCCGTACGTACTGGCTGTAGCTGGTAGAGCGTTCATACATAGAGCTGTTAAGACGAAGTTGGCTGCCGCTATGCCTGCGACGCCTAGAGGTGCTCCCAGCATGGATAGTACATCTGGGGCAAGGAGAGCGTTATGATTATGACTTTTCTGAGTATGTTTATGAGGCTCACCACTCCATGGAATATTCAGGCTGCCCAACATGGCCCTGATGGGTGGCTGGATTGGTACGGGGGACTCCACGGTAGGGTAATTGCGGGGGAAGGGAATGTGCCTATTACTCAGAGTGCGTCGTTATGTACCCACCTCCTGTACTCTCACGTCCGTTTTTGTAGCTAGAGTTTGACCGCAGTGCGCGTGGCAAGACAGGACCTTCATAGACTTGTCCAGATGCAACCCAACCGTGGCAGAGACCCCAATACGGTGGCTTCATGCTTTAACACTGCAGCATCCTCTCGCTTCGATGTAAGCTTGGGAAGGGTCAGACGACAGGCGTACCTCTATTGAGCTTCGTTGCTCGAAAACTGAATGGACGATCATCGAGCATCATATGGAACCTTAACACGGTTGTTGACGAGTAAAGCTTCCAGCGAATGTATGGACGAACGTGCTTGGGATGTTCTTGTGCGGTTTTGTTTCTATTACGTAGATTGTCGACAGGCCAGTGGGTGTACTAGGTGAAAATTGCATCTCTTAGATGTAACGGGCCTGCAGAGCAACTTGAAGTTCTTGACGGTTATGAGACTTGAGTAGAGAACGCGATGGGGCCACCTACGAGAGTAGTTCAGCATTCCGGGGAGCTCTTGGAGTCTGATTTGCAGTAACCTGTGTATTTCGAGGAACCCAACAGGCGATGAGGCATATTCATAGGGGAGGTTATCCGCCAGTGGCGAGGCAGGATCCTATCGCATCAACGAGACGGTGGCGGCCACAACAGATAAGATTGGCTCGATCGCAATGTCAAATTTGATCCGCCACGGACTGCGCGCCCCGACGCCCCTGGCATGTTTTCCTGTCGCCGCCTCGCAACGCCTCGAGGCTAGTGGTTCCTGAAAGATATCCTCCCTCCGTTTACCGGCCACAGTCCACAATTAGACTGCGAATTACGGAACATCTGCGTGTATCGACCTCTAGGTTCTCGCCAAACGGGCATTTGATGCCTCCTTATCTCATGAAAGTTTGAATTCCTCGGCCGTCTAACGATTCACAGATCGGTCCGTGTGACCACAAGACCACATGCACCCTCCCCGCCCTCCTCGCTAAATGGGCAGAACATTGAAGATATATAGCTCGTTCCTGGAGCTCTGGCGACCGTGGTTGACTCTGCTCTCCCATCTCTTAGGCTCGTCTTCAGGATGTCGCGTCTCCCCCAGCCAGAGAACCCCGTCATAGACCACCATTCGCTGGATAAGGATGCCTTGGACGATCCAGATAACCGGGCGGTAGTCGACACAGTCGAAGCTCCAAATTATGTCAGGGAAGAGCCTGTGGTTACTCGCAAGGTGTGTGTGGTTCTTTAGTTTCAACGTATGTTGACTTGACAAGAGACGTACAGGAACTTTGGAGTTACTATCGTACGTATCACCATACACCCCTGGGTATAAGCAACTCATAGCCTTACCTCTAAATGCTAAGTGTACTATAATGGTGACAACGTATGTGAATGACCTGTCCACACTCCGCGGTCTCGCTAATTACGTTAATGCCCTTCCTCTCAGGGTGTCGGTCCAAACGGATTCTCAATGACTCTGTTCCAGTCCCTTGCAACAGCAGCAGGTTGGGATCCCGTGAGAGGCGAGGGCTCCTCCTGCACTGATGCAGATGCGTCGGGACAGTGCGTTCTCCCCTGGGGTAGTGGTACCAAGTCTGTGAGCTCCATTGTCCTTGTAGCTACAGGTGTTAGTTTTGCCGTACGTCACAAGCTCCATCCCATCTCTCAGCTTGATGAAAATTAAACGAGCAACAATGACTTGAATAGGTCATGGCGTTGATGTTCACCACCATTGGCTCTGCAGCCGATTATGGTCGTTTTGGACGCTGGCTTCTCCTTGTCGTCACCGTCATCTGCTGGGCCTCCCAATTCGCCGGGATGTCACTCACTTGTACGCACATATCCAATGCATTTTCTGATTTCTCGCTCATCACATGCTAATACCATGGATATGCAGCTCCGGATAGATGGGGAGCAGCTATGGGTCTCTATATGGTCGGCTTCATCTCCTACGGCGCCACCCTTGTGTTCTATGCCGCTGCCTTTCCTCGACTCGCACGAAACACTGCACATGCACGAGAGCTCAAGGAGAAGTACGATAACGGGCTGGTTAGCAGAGACGAATATGAACTCGAGGAGAGCTTGGAGAAGAACAGGATTAGCAATATCAGCACAGTGAGTTCTTAGTCGAAAGCTTCACAGGAAGTGCATGTTCCAACTCCACGGTTTTATGATGACAGATGCATAGCAACATTGGATATATCGCCACTCTGTTGTTGAACTTGACGCTGTTGCTTCCTACGAAAACGAAGGATGATCCGAAGGTGAACAACTACGTTCTCGTCCTGTAAGTTCCATATGATCAATCGATACCCTTGTAACATAAACTGACCATTCTCTCTGCGTTTAGGGTTAATGGCTGTACGTACATGCATGTTTGATATCAGTCACGTAACTAACATGCACTGAACAGACTGGATCATCCTTGGTATCTGGTGGTGTACGTCTCGTTATCCTTTCTTCTGGATATCCAGACTTACTCAACGTCTCCCTATAGTTATCTTCCAACAACCACGCCCAGGCCCTCCACTGCCCAAGGGTGAACACTATCTTACCATTGGATGGAAACAAGTACGCACTACTCCTATCTCGACTGCACGTGTGCATTGCTAATACGTTCAATATCGCGGTATAGATCTGGCACGCGATGAAACAGTACAAGAAACTCCCATATACGTTCATCTATCTCTTCTCGTTCTTCCTCCTTGCCGATGTACGTTTGCCCTCCATATACTCCCTCATATACTTACACCACTTTGTTTCTTATCCATAGGGCCTCAACACAACAGGCACCCTCGTCTCAATCTGTCAAAACGACAAATTCGAGTTTTCCTTCCTGCAGAACACTTACCTCGGCCTCGCACAGGCCATAACGTCCACAGCGTCCACCCTCGGGTTTTGGTACATCCAGAAGTGGTGGAAGATTGGTACAAAGCCGATGGTACGATACCCCTCCTTCACACTTGTTCGAACCTTGTGTGAGATACTTACCAGCTCACATGTACTTGTAGTTTGTCGTCACGAACGTGGTGACCATATTCATACCTTTATGGGGTATGATTGGGATATGGACAGACAAGTTCGGTTTCCATAATCGTTGGGAGTTCTGGTGCGTCTCATTCGCTTTCCCTTATTTCCCTGTACCGTGTTGCCCCAATTGCTAACACTTCCCTCTTTTAGGGCCTACAACGTCGTCTTCGGCCTCTTCCAAGCGCCCTACTACGCCTTCTCTCAAACCATGATGGCCGAACTGACACCTCCCGGGTTCGACAACATGTTCTTCGGCCTCTTCGGCCTCTCCAACCGCGCCTCCTCCATGATCGGGCCCAACGTCATTCAGGCGATCATCGACGACACGGGGAATAACTGGAAGGGCTTCCCCTTCTTGTTTGCGATTTGTGCAGCGGCTAGTATCGTCATTTGGTTCGGCGTGGATGTGAAGAAGGGGAGAAGGGACGCCGTAGATTGGGCGGAGAGAAATAGAGGGTTTGGGGAGACGGGGGTGTTTGCTAAGCAGGAGGAAGATGGAGAAGGAGATTCGAAGTTGGTGGTCGAGGCGGGTAGGAAGAACTGATCCGTTTGGGTTAACGAGTCTCTTGGTGACGTCCATTATCCATTGCTATGACCTATTCACGACTATTCTTTCTATGTGCGGTTTGGTGGGATGGTTTTCTGTAATGCATTTTCTTCCGGATTGAATAGACTAAGATGTATTGAAACTCATTCTAACAAGGAGCCGATGAATGCTGGGTATATCAGATATCTTACATCGTACGCGCAGTCACGGACTAACATATCGCTCTACCCTTAGCCAGACTCGCGATCTCCTTTGCAAAGATCTCACGAATGTCCGGAATGTAGTCATAATCATGCCGTTTCACCCTTCCATTATGCGCCACACTTGTCCTGCGTTCAAGAGAGCTATTGGCATCCGCTGACACACCACAAGGCACATTCAGTTGGCACTCCCAGATTCGCAAACAATGCAACCACTCACCGAGACACATACAGCTCGCACAATGCTGAAACCTCTCCCTCACTTGACACACCTTCAACACACAGTCCGCACCCAAAAGCTCATAATCATCGAGGTCCATCGGTTTCTGCCTCCGCGCCAAATCACTTAGCCCAGACACGAACCACTCTTGCACTTGGTATGTCATGGCCAGATAAACGCGCTCCGCGGATGTCATACGAGCCGAACCCAGATAGGCGATGGCTATGATTCGGTATTTGTCCATGCGCCACATCGTTGAGAGTTTGAGAACAGACACCCATTGTGTGGTTGTCAGCTCGCAAGAGACCTTATCTGTATTCGATCCAGATTTCTGTTGTGACTTCCTGAAATATGTAATTAGGTAGGATGCGTGATTGTGAGATAGGGCTGACTGCGTTAGTTTCGTGCAGGGGTCACTCACGAGGAAAACATGACATTCAACAGCTGTCGAAAGCTGTCTGCAGAGACTCCATCAAGCTTGATTGCGTTGTCGGCAACCAGGCCCTTTGTGGCATCCGCCTTTGCCGTAGCGAACATGTCGCGGAAAACGGGCGAGTTGATTTCGAATCTGTGTCGGTGGACTTTGAAGATCGTGTTCTGTACCTATTTGGATGGCATGAGTGGGAAAAGTCACCTTCCGGCAGTTTATTTTCGGTGCCTACCTCGAAGTATGCATATGCGTCTTGGAAGTAAAAAGACTCGTCGATCTTCTTGACTACCCTGGATTCCGAGCTTGAGCTAGCGGTACTGTTTGACATGGATGATCTTCTGTCTCTTGGGATGTCTGTGAGGAGTCGAGATTCTGTGAGAGAAGAAAGTAGAGGGATGCTATGGTTAAGATCAGTTCATTCGCCCTTATAAATGATACTATTGACCAGTGCAAAGATATTAGGGTTCCACGGACAGAGAGGCCGTTGCACTGCCCACGTTGGCCGCGTGCAGTTCGTGACCACAGAACGATCATCTCGTCGCTGTCTTGTATGCTGGGCACCTGTCAAGAATACAACAAAGCCGTGCAGAAGGCGTTACTGTTAGCTAGTAGTACTACAGTGCATGTTGAGCTCTGCTATGAAAACACGTGTTGCTCGAGCCACGCTAGCAGCTGTGAGACGAGAGCTCTCCGCAATGGAAAGGCATATCTGAGTCGTTAGCAGTGCAAAAGAATGAGAGAGAGAGATAAATAGTACTGACAATACTTTCAATACGTCCAGTGTACACAGTGGCACCTGCTTAGGACTCGGAAGCGTTTATTCCCACGCCATAAGACTGGGGATGCTTTGTTCTCCTGCATTGTCTTTACGAGTAAAGCTGTGCATGTCTGGATAATGCTATACCCTACTCGCTAGGAAAACTCGCAATCTCTTTAGCGAATACTTCCTGTATGTCTTTCGTAAAGTCGTGATTCTGCCGCCTTGGTCTTCCATCATGCAGACCACTCTTCCTGCGTCCGAGTCGGCTACTAACAAGGTCGTTATCCGCTGACAGGCGATGAGTTTCGGTGGACTTATGTTACGCAGCCTTAGACGATACAAAGGGGGACTTACCCAGACAAGTACAGTTGGCACAATGTCGGAACCTCTCTCTCACTTGACACAGCTTCAGAACA
>JAXQGX010000912.1:0-11305 GCA_037040455.1 Irpex sp. P115-07
AACACCGGCGAGCGCTCGCAGTACTGCGGCAAGAGCCTGACGATCACCAACAAGAAGAACGGCAACACCCAGGTTGCCACCGTCGCCGATGCCTGCCCCACGTGCGGCAAGGACACCGATCTCGACTTGTCCGAAGGTCTCTTCAGTGCCCTTTCCAACAACGACCTCGGTCTCGGTGTCCTCGACATCCAGTGGCACTTCAACTAAACTGTGTTCGTGGTTTAGTCGTCGTCGTTGGGTCGATCCCATCGTTGCATCGTATCGCATTGCTATCTCGTCGCTTTCTTCTTCTTCTCTCCCATCTCCCGTTTCCCATATCTCAGTTCCTTGTTCTTCCTCTCTCTTTTCTCTCTCTTTGATAGGTCGATCAAGGCGAGTTCCTTGGTCTTTATGGGGTACCTTGGCTCCGCATAGCAAAGCAAGCAGCCGATAGGACAGGAAGAGTTCGAGTTGTCGCGTAACGCATTTTCACGAAGACTGACGAACCCCGGTGGTGTGGCAGCCCTCATGCTCCTCGCTCTCCAACTTTCCTTTCCTCGCTTCAACTCTATGCTATGCATCCATTGATATCGGTACTCCGCCTTTCACTTCACTTCACTTTGGTGCTCATAGATGTTCTGCGAATCGAATCGAAATTACACCTTTTTTTATCATCGTACTTAAGTGTTTTGAGTCGTGGTATACGTAGCACAGCACGCGTTTGGGGTTTTCTGTTCCGTGTAGATAGCTTTGGTCTTTTTTACACCTGAATGGACACTCGGTCGTGCGGAATTCAAATAGTTTTTTACTACTTATCAAGTTTACTTCCGTGTGCGACGATGAATCGCTGTTCTCACTCGATGAGGGTAAGGTAAGTAAGCAGAGTTCAGAGCGGTATGGCATGGGCTTGGCGTGTTCATCTGCATATGACGAGTGGAGTTCGTGGTCCTGATCGGAAGTATATCGATATCTGTGCCTCGGGGAACCTTCAGACCTCGGAATCCTGGCTACACAATATTCACATGGCGAGCAGGCCTAGAGCGTCGAAACTTGGGAGCTTCGTTTCGCCGCTGGCACCGTCATAGTGCGCCAATTACTCGAAGGCTGTTTTGGGGGAGGGGGTAGTCGAGATACTGAAGTCACTACTCTTTATATTCGTGAGTCGGGCACACCTTCCAAAGGGCATTGTTAACGTGAATGCAATCGAGAGCATGCTCCGTCTTCCATCGTAATCACCAAATTTTATATAAATGCCCTGTATGCTTCGTCTCCCATCTATCTTTTACCTTCTCTCCTAAAACATCAATGTTCCTGGCCCCGGTAAACATTTAAACGTTAAACTCTCGATCTCCCAATGTGACAGAATGACTTAGCGCATCACTTCGTTCCTTACCCTCGATAAAAGAACACCAGAGAGCACCCGGGACAGCAGTGGTCCAGCTAACCAGTGAGCTTCAATGATCGGGGGTTTGTTCAACTCAAAGTTGAAGTTCGTGGCGTGCCTTGGTCTGGGCTCTAGCCATATGCATGATGTGCTCGTATTGTTTGTGAGTGCACGCGTGCGATTGCTCGGAGAGGAATTAGCGAGGAATTAGTGCCCTACGATTCTCTTCTTCGTGAAAAATCAGCACGCTTCATATTTCAGTGCGTTTTTATTCACACACGGACTATGTATATCTGCTTCTTTCAGCCAAACATGCGAGTGGTGTTCCACTACAATTGCCCTTTTCGGTCTGCGGTGAGAGATGTCACTAGACGCCAACGTGGCAACGGATCAGTGGGTGCGCGCGTCGGCTTCGGGAGAATGCCAGTGGGTCTGGCTCGGAGGTTCATCGGCATCGGCATCTTCACCAACGACTGTCACGGTCGCGTCGAATTTAGCAGCTGGTGATAACTGAGAAGTGGGCAGAATTACGGGTAAGTAGCTGTTCGCTCTCGCGTTACAAACCTTCGACCTGATTACAAAGTGCAGTTGAACACTGAGCAGTAAGAGACCAACGGTTGCAATTACAATTCACCATGGAACCTATCGCGCGGAAGATACTCGTCGTTGGTGGGAACGGTTTCGTCGGTGAGTCTCGTCGGCAACTCTCGTCAGCGTACAAACAATGTAATCTAATCACGTCGATGTGTGTTTTTGGTAGGTTCGGCGGTGTGTAGGGCTGCGCTTGCACGAGGGTACCAGGTGACCAGTATAAGGTGCGTTTACGGTCCCGGTCATGAATATACTGTTCTTCATACGCTTTATTAACGCGCTGCTGGTCTATTATCTCTCACACGTCATTTTGTGCATGCGTCTTTGCTATGTACATTGGCAAACGACGCCCTATAATCCGCTTTCTACTCCTAATGAACGACATTGAACGTAACGTCGTGCAGCTCATCTGGAAAACCGTACGCAACCCCGAAAGGGCACTCTCCCGCCTGGACGTCTAAAGTGTGGGCTCGTTCCTTCCGTCTACACTACACTCATTGCTGATGCGTGTTTCATCGTGCCTTCATTCATTTGCTCCTATCCCACCACTTCACTGTCCATCACACCGTCATTCGTCGAACCTCACGATCACATAGGTAAACTGGCAAAAAGCAAACGCCCTGGACCCATCGACCTACGCGCACCTGCTCCCCGAGACCTCCGCGGTCGTGCACACGCTCGGCACGCTGCTCGAGGACGCCCGGTACAAAGCTGCGCTCAAAGACGGAGACGTGTTCAAGCTCGTGGGGACGTTTGCTAGTTCGTTCCTTGGGTCGGAGGGCAGCAACCCCTTGAGGGATGCGGAGAGGGAGGGAGGGTATGCGTTGTTGAATAGGGATGCAGGTATGTTCACTCATATCCCGTTCGCAGTGACTATGAGGCACTATGCTAATTCATTTGTGTGATAGCATTACGCGTGTGCGAGGCGTTCGTCGCTTCCACCCCGTCATCGTCCGTGCACCCACGCCCGTTTGTGTATGTCTCAGCGGAGGACATCTTCCGACCGTTCATCTCCCCGCGATACATTGAATCCAAACGCGAGGCGGAACGCGGGATCGATCACCTGACGGCGGGCAACCCGAATTATAGAGCTGTATATGTTCGTCCTAGTACGTGTTCTCGTTATTTATTACACATTAATTCACTCCGGTTTTCTACCCTTACGATCATTGATTGCACTCTCTACGCGCACGTTACTGATCACGATACCCTACAGGTCTCATCTACCATCCCCACTTCCGCCCTCTCACCTCACCAGTGGCAGCACTCTTGGACCTCTCGGCGACAATACACGCCAGCGCACCCGCGCAGCTGCCCACCCCGTCCAAAGTCCTTCGTGCATTCAGCGACTCCAGGACCTCCTCCACTTCTTCCTCATTCACCTCTTCATCACAAGGAGCCCAGGAGACGCTTGTCCATCCGTCTGCGCTGTACTCCGTAGCGAACGCGTTGGTGATCCCGCCGATTCATGTGGACCATGTGGCTGAGGCGATATGCGTCGCTGCGGATGAGACGAGGGAGGATGTGAGGGGTGTGGTGGATGTGAAGGAGATGAGGAGGTTGATTGGGTGGACGCAGAAAGGGAGGGAGTTTGAGGCTGCTCATTGATATGCTTTCAGATACTGGAGGACTGGATGGTGAGGTGACTACCGTACTAGCACATGCTTGTGGGGGATCTGTGGGATGTCACTCAAAAGTTAAATTGCTAACCAGCCAGACGCCTTTTATCATAGCTGCTGTTAACCAGTATTCTACGTCCTCTTCCTCTACTCACAGTCAGGAACCTGGGTTCACCTCTGCACGGTGTTGTTTCTACGTCGGGTGTTACAGGAGCTGCGCCTGGTCGAGGCGCAGCGTAGTACAAGCCCAGAACAGAAGTTACAATTGAGATCTCTGCCGAACCTGCACGCAATCAGTGACATCGCTGCCGGACGGACGCCCGCAACAGGAGACGGAATTCCCACTGAATTCACAAGCAACACTTCCTAAATTCCACCTGTGCACCTTCCATTGATACGCTCGAAATCCTGTAAAGCCGACGTTCAACGTCCAGCTGCAGTTTGGTATGTTCAGAAACACGGAACCTGCTGAGTAATTACCTACATCCGATCAAGGCGTCTGTGAGATTACGCCCAGGAGTTATGGTGTCAGAGTGATCATGAGCTGAGGAAATCGGAAGGTCAGACGACTCAGCGGAAATACGCCAAATTTACGTTGGGGCACTCTGCATCATCGCCATACCATAAACACCCCTTGCATGCGAAGACCCGCCTTCCGCTCCCTCCTCCCCTTCTCCCTCTCCCTCTCTTCCGCCCTCGTCGTCGTCGTTGTCCTCATGGCCGCCATCGTCCTACCCAACTTGCGCACCGCTCCGCATCAGCTCAAGCGCAAACTAGTAGGCGGTACACCAGCAGGTATTAGTGGTGTTCAGGGGCAAGGGCAGCGATGGTTCGGGGGCTCGTCGACTTCACAAAAGGCCTTGCCGTTCACGCTGCAGAGCGGACGTGCGTCCACCGCTGGTGCTGAGGAGGGTCAGGGGAAGGTGTTGAGGATGTTGATGTTTGGGAAGCCGGGTGCGGGGAAGGGCACGCTCTCGTCGCGGCTCGTTAAGAAGTACGATATTTTGTCGTTTTCGACGGGGGATCTTTTGAGGCAGCATATAGCTGAACGGTAAGTCATAATCCTTGACGTTTGACTCTATATATGCGCTATGTTGGTTAGGAGTTCGGAGTTAGTGCTAATGGGTTTTCGGGTCGGGTTTCGGTGTTTGCGCATACAGGACAGAGGTCGGCCGGATGGCTGAGGAGATCGTGGCGAAGGGAGACTTGATACCTGATGATGTTATGCTCAAAATCATAACGAGTAAACTGGATGCGCTTCATAATAAGGTATGTTCTCATTGGTTTCTGCTCAGCGATGCCAATTATACCAACCTTTAACTTCTTGAACTAGCATTGGATATTGGACGGGTTCCCGCGGACGCTAGGACAGGGCAAGCTCCTCGACCAGCACCTCCAGTGCGTTCCACCCATCCATCTTATATTTCTCCTGCCGATGCTAACATGACATTGATACCGTAATAGCGCACGAGACACACCACTAAGCCTCGTAGTCAACATCGACGTCGCAGACGAGATCATCCTAAGCAGGATATCCGACCGCTGGGTCCACCTCCCCTCAGGACGGGTATACAACCTCTCCTACAACCCACCAAAAGTAGCCGGTTTGGACGACGAGACTGGGGAGGCTCTTACCAAACGGCCTGATGATAACCCCGTACGCGTTTACTTCCATTCCCTCATCTAATCACTGAATTACTAACCCACCCGTTGTGAACGTGAACAGGAAATCTTTGCCCGCCGCCTCCAAACATACTACGCATCCACCTCCCCCTTACTCTCTTACTACGCCTCCCAATCCTCCTCCTCCCCATCCGCTAACGCCAACACAACACAACTAGTAACACTAACAGGCGCAACCTCCGACGAGATCTGGCCCAAACTCGAGGGGGTGCTGAACCATGCTTTTCCGAGTTTGAAAAAGAGAGGGGAGAGCAGGGAGGAGAGGAGGAGGCATAGTTTGAGTGATGCTGTGAGGGCGCGGGAGGTGGAGGTTGAGGGGAAGGGGGTTGGGGTGGAGGGTGTTAGTCAGTGAGTGGGTGGTGGTGGTGAGAGAGAGAGAGGGCTTTATCGCTTCTGTCCGTGCTTCCGTGACTTTGGATCGCTGTGGTGGTGGTGAGAGAGAGAGAGAGGGCTTTATCGCTTCTGTCCGTGCTTCCGTGACTTTGGATCGCTTGCACGCTCTCACCTGTATTACAAGCATGTGCTTCGGATCGTTTCCCCCTTTTTCTTTCTCTTTTTCCCTCTCATGCTCATGTCTTTGGTTTGGTTATGATACTGGTGGTGTTGTCAATTGTATAGTACCTGCTTCACGTCTCCTTCTCTTTTTTCGTGCTTAAGAGCCCTGAGGGCTCGCTTTCATGCAAGTTACGCATTTATAATTTTTTCGTAGTAGTACGTCGTATACTAGTTACTAGTACTTGTGATATGATGATACTGGATGTAACTTTCACCCCATCTCAAAACTCCTCGAACTCGTGAGGAGTTCAGCGACACAACGCATGGCGTGGTTTATCGCAAAGCATACCTGCACAGAGAGTTGATGTAGTTAGGAAAACGTCGTTGATCACTGTAGATAGCAGGAAGGTGGTGCTTACATCCTAACCTCGTATAGCCCCACGGGAAACCCCTTCTGCACCTGCTCGTGCACGACGCTGAGCCCTGCACGTTGGAAGGCCTTCTTCCACGCCTTGTCCGACCTATGTCAATTATCAGCCACCGTTCACAACCTAGCAATCAGTCTCGAGTGCCCCGAACATACCTAGTCAAACTAGAATCACTCTCATCAAAAATCGTCACCGGGCCCCCATCCTCCCCATCACTACACAAATTCTCCTTCACAACAATAACACTCTCGTCCGCATCTCTCAACGCTTCCTTGCACCTCTTCAAGAACAACACAAAGTCGTCGTCCGACAAATGTCCCAGACACCACTGACACCATATCACGTCGAACTTTGAGTCGACGTCTGCCAGTTCACCCTCAGAGGGTTTCCAGCCCACTCGTCCGACGAACTCGAGCGACTTGCCAGGAGGCGAGAGAGGAGCGCTGGGGTCGAAGTCTTGTAACGTCCCGCGCACAAAAGTGACGCTCTTCTCCTTGGTCTGTACGCCCTTCCACTTCGCATGGTATTTATCTTCAACAAGAGTCCCAGCTTCCGATGCGGTGCCTCGGCGGAATGCTTCGGCGATGAAGCTGGAGACGGGTTCGAGGAGGAGGACGTCGTGGGTTAGGTGCAGGAGGACGTCGGAGGTGACGCGGCCGACGCCTGCGCCTACATCTAGTGCGCGTATACGACGGGAGGGAGAGGTGGAAGAGGACTTGGGAGGGGGAGCGAGGGGGCGGACGGCGGAAGGGACTGTGCAGAGGGTGGGGAGGAGGTGTTGGAGGAATTGGCGGGAGGTGAGGGCGTCGATTCGCGGAAGGGACTATAAAGTAGAATATTACTATTTTATTGTATTATGCAAGTTATGAGTTGGTGGTGAAGGAAGCTACTCACACCTTCACCGAAGCCACCTAGAGTTATGCTGGGTTACGATGAGGCCGATGTAACGGGTAAAATATCGAATAATGCTCACCTAGTACACCGTTGTAATCCGCAGACTGGGTCGTCCAGTATTGGATACCATCTTCGACGTCTGGCTGCTCAGCTTCAGGTTGTTTAGCATTTGCCATGGTTAACGTTTCTTACAAAGGTCTACTTTTGAAAATCCTTGATGAGATCAATACCTTATCAAGAGTGGTAAACAGATGTAAATAACGCGAACCGCGTCCCATTACCGCGACCACGACCTCGACTACAACAAATCATTATATTCTACTAGTACTTCAATATGTCCATGTCAATTGACGACATCTGGAACACACCACTCGACGCCACCCCGCCACGCACGCGCAAAGACGTCCTCGCCGGCGAAGCAAACAGCAACACCCCCGCGCGCCCCTCCCCCGCCAAACGTCGACGCACCACCCTCTTCCTCTCCTCCGACTCAGAGAACGACGCGCCCGCTGCAAGCACCTCCAAAACACCAGCACCACCCACAGCCGGAGACAAACAAAAGGCGTTGATTGACTCGCTTTTTGACGACCTCGACGGTGATGACTTTGTGGACGACGGGGGGTTCAAGGAGCTCGCGCCTGCGCCGAGTATCGACGAGCTGAGGAGGCAGGCGCAGGCGAGTCAGAGGAACAGGACGAGGATACCTCCGTCGACGCCGTACGAGATCCTGCCCAGCAGCTCGCCCGAGCGCGATCTCGGGCCTGGTGGGGATGGTGATGTCGGTGGTAGTGGAGAGAGAGGCGGGAAGGGGAGGAAAGGCGAGGGCGAGGAGGGCCCGAAGAAGAGGAAGCCGGTGGCGAAGCTGGATGAGACGAGGCTGGTGGGAGAGAGTGGGTTCCCTGCGCTTATTAAACAGACGAAGGACTTTAAGCCGAGGGGGAAGGGACATGAGGTGAGCTGATTCGTTGGGTGTATGCGCGTTTCGTGACTTATTCAACGTGTCTTTTATTGTGTCTAGCTGGCGGATTTGAATAGAGTGCTGGGGATATACCAGTTCTGGACGCACAAGTTGTATCCGAAGGGTACTTTTCACGATAATGTGCAGAGAATAGAAAGACTATGCCATTCGAAACGCATGCACGTAAGTCTTGTTTCTGCATATATTCCCCGCATACATTCACGCATATACTCTCGTAATTCTCTCCTCGAATGAATAGAACCACCTCGGCATGTGGCGAGACGCCTCCAAAGGACTCGTCAACGGCCGCAGACCAGAAGACCTCGAACCCCTCCAAGACCCCGACAGTGACTCTGATTCCGACGCTGACCAAGAACCTCTACCCCACGACGACCCTGCTACCACCACCACTGCGACACGCTCGAGCTCACCACCCACCCGTCCACCCTCCTCCGCATCCTCAGTACCATTACCAAACGACGATGTAGACGACTTTGACATCGACGAGATGATACGCGAGGACGAGGAGCGTCAACGACAGCTTGCTGCCCAATCCTCTTCCACTTCCTCTTCTCGTCCCGTACAACCTACTTCAAAATCCGCCCCTGTACCACTGGCAGAACCCGACGAAGATCAGGAGATGTGGGACGCTTTGGACGCCGGCGAGGAGGAAGTGGCGGTGCAGGTGCAAGTGCAGCAGGGAGGAAGGGGAGGAGGGGGAGGGGACGATGTGGAGGATGAGGATATGTGGGATCTTGTGAGGGAGATTGAGGAGAGTGGGAGTGGGGGTGCTGGTGCTCCTCTTGCGGCTGGTGCACCTGCTGGGACAGCTACGACGAGTGCTGGTAGCGCACCTGCTGGGGTGGCTACCACGTCGAGCATCGGAGAGGCACCGACGTCGAATGCTGAACAGGCACCTGCGCCGACGTCTCCCAAGAAATCTGCTACGAACGATGAAGGGTGGGACGAAATGTATTTGTAGATATAGAGATAGTACGGTTGTGGTTCTGGACGCATACATTCATATATTCGTAAGTCATGCTCCTTGATTTCATGATGGACGCGCTTTTGCTAATGCTGATGATGGGCCAAGGTTCTATTCTAGTTGTTTATACGTTCGCCTCGTTTTAATGAGCCATATCATTGCTATTAGTAGCTAAGCTGCTCTTCGTCGATTCTGTGAGGTGCGTCCGAGACAAGATTTTAGATTGCTTCATTTTCATTCAATCACCGGCACTGTCAACGACCGCTCTGTCATGAACCTCGCAATATTCTGCACTAATCCTCGCAGTCTTCTTCAAGTTCACTCAGGAGTTACTTAAAAAATGCCTAGGACCGGCCAGCCATCGTGTCGGTTCTGTTCCAGTACACCGGTCCAGCCGTCGCAGAAGTAACTCGGATAGGGAGGCTGACGGTAGCCAAACATCGTCATTGTATGATTCGCTGCAGTCGCGGTGGTCAACGAAAAGGAGTAACCTTCCATTCTCTAGTGCGCTAACAATCGCTCTTCTTGACAGAAAGGAGCCGATGCTTTGACGTGTACTTTCTCCAAATGAGTATATTTTTGCGCGATATTCTGGTTTTTGGAGGTTGAACTTAAACTTCAAGAGGTGCTGACCGTCCCAATTAGGAAAGGCGCTGGCTTTGTGGCGCAAGTCGTCTGGCAGTATGAACGGGCCTGGGATCTTTTCTACGTATACACTCAACCGTGACTGTATGCTACTCACTGTACGTTTATTTTGCACTGACATCTGCTGAATGATTTTTAAAGACAGAGGAATTGCTTGCGAGTCATAGGCAAGTCGCCTTTACTTGTACATATCGAAGAAGAACTTGGAGGCTGACGATGTCAACACAGAACGACAATATGTAAAACTCGAAAGAATTAATGCTATCATTCATCGTACGAGAGCGTTGTATGCCCCTGTCGCCGACACACTGGTATACCCGCCCTTTCTCTGCGTTCTGAGAAGTAACTCTTGACAGTGCCGAGGGCGGGCATCATCATCCCGCCAATGGGCCACCTATCCACAACCTAACCCCTGAACCGTTCAGTATCGCATAAATAGGCCGCCATTCTCTCTCACTTCCTCCCTACCTCTGTTCTTTACGTTTTTACCACCCACACCCACACCTTTCCCACCATTCCCATTATTTCCACCATGTCTCCCATCCAATTCACCTCCCTCCACAACCAAGCTGGCTTGGTCTCCCTCGAAGCTGCACGATGCAACCCCTCCATCGTGTACCGCTCCCTCNCAGACTCAAGGCACCTTCAAGCTTATCCCTCTTGCGGCTGCTCAGGCCAAGAAGGAGATCAAGTACAGGAGCGAAGGGTTCGAGATGAAGGAAGCTCGTCAGTGCTACCTCCGCCTCCGCATGGAGCGTTGGTCGCAGTGGTAAATGACCTCTTTCTCTCCCTCTGTTTGTCTTTTCATTGCGGAAGGTGGATGGGGCGGGAGCACGGTGCGCACAGCCGTCGTTTCTCGTCTTTGAAGCTGGAAGCGCAGAGGGTTGGATTGCGAGTCTGCCGAGGAGAGTGGAAGGCGATTTGCGGTGCGCACTACCGTATTCTCGCTGGACGCTCGGTGATCCGGTTCCATGATGGCGGGTTTTCTGATACGGGACGAAGACGTCGTCGACACCGGCATGTGTTCCTTCGCTGGCGTCGATGCGTCTGTCAACGGCGGCGGGCGAACTCGAGGCGGGCTTCGAGTGTGTTTTTGCTTGTTTCCTTTTCTCTGTTGTCATCGCGTCTACGCTGATATATCTTTGCTTTGAGTTTTCCCTAGCAGGCCGACCGAGGACACTGCACGCGCCGAGGACCGAGGACTCTCAGGTATCGCCAAGGCGCGCGGGCGGGTCTTGGGGCAAGGATGACGGGAGTCATGACCCCGACTTCCCCAAGGTCTCATCGTTCGCCTTGGTGTAACATTCTCTATACCCCCTGCCCCTTCTTTCCGTCCGTCCCAAAGTTATGCTAATCTCTTTTACTTCTTTTGTCAGCTTTTTTACAGAAGTTAGGGTGGACGTGGGTGGGCCCGCCCATGGTCCCGTATAGCGCAGGCCTTGCACTTGAACCGCGAGTACCTTTCTCAATTCATACAGATCCGAACATCTAGCTGACTCGTCCTTCTTTCTCTAGACCAAGACACGAGGTGTCAAGTGGGGCTTCCCGGGGGAGGGCAGCCACTCGGCTGTCCTGGTGCAGACCTCTTCGTGGTCTCCGGGACAAGTACCTGGGCGTTGGTGATCTCAGGCGGTCAGCCACGCC
>JAXQGX010000913.1:0-10914 GCA_037040455.1 Irpex sp. P115-07
CCCTTTGACCAACATTCCGCAACGGTAACCAGCGTGTATATGCGACCGAACAAGGCACGACGCAGAGAAGAATTCCTCTGTCGAGCATCCCAGTATAAAGGTAACAGTTCAAGCAACACTACTCGAAGGGCGGGCTCTTCGATCGATGACGACGATACACACATCATAACCGTGCCGAGCTCACCTATCTTGAATGCAGGGGACGACGACAACGATTACGACGGCTTCATTAGCGACGGGCTCGGAGGTTTGTAGGATAGATCAATATGTATTGTACAGCTGCTCGTATCAACGGTGTCGTACTATCTAATTCTGGATGCTCTGAATGTCTGACCGTAGCTGAGCACTGAGCATGAACAAGCTGAGTGACCTGACAATCTGATGACCTGAGCGTGACCGAGCGTGAAATGTGACGAGAACTGAGGCCAATTTAAGCGCGACCTGACCAAATCGCCCTGAGACGACCTGAGAACTCCTGAAACATGCTCTCAGGGCGTCTCAGGTCGAAATGCAAGATTTCTGATGTAGTCGAAGAAGACGGCTCTGGTCCAGATAACATAGAGTTTGAGGAAGTACCTTCTGTATGGGAAGACGAGTCGGCAGGGTATCCTATTGCAGGTGATGGGCTATTCCGTATGTCGGGAGATAGGCGGTGGGTGTTGGACAGTAGGAGAAGGAAACGACTGTGGCTTCCTGCAGCATATACCAGCGCAAGGCCAGGACAACTACGAATCCCTGAGGAGCTGCGCTGCGCGCATGGATCAACATTCGTGATACTGGACGGGACTTATCTTAAGGCACTTGTCAATTTTTCAAGTGTCAATTTGGATGACAGTGTTCCCTTCTGACGTAGGCAACGGTATGTATAGTGGGTTCTGAGTTACGATAAGTGTACCAGAAGTCCTTGAAGTTTGTGTGTAGTGTACTTGTGCCAGCGCCGCGTATTTCGATATATAGTTATCGCGTGTCCGAATGCGATGTCAGTGATGATGGCTGTAAACAGTGCATCGAGAATGGTAGTGTTTCGCGTAGAATGTACTCCATATCAATCCTCGCCTTGCGGTAAGGCGTAACGAGCGCCCAAACCGGTTGTTATTGATGTATGTTTGTCTCCTCTTGGTGCAGCGACATTCAAGGTAACGCGTTACACTGGCAGTGGACGTCAGTACGCACCTCAAGTCCATCGTGCGCCATAGATACCAGTCTCTGTGATGTGGGTGCAGGGGAGAAGTAAGTGTTAGTACACGCCAAATAAAGGCCACTCCGAGTCGCGAGACAGGCTGAGTCGTGTGAACTGTCAGTGGACGGCCCACTAGGGTACTGTATATATTCGGAAATAAGGTATGGACAATGCAAATCTTACTGTAATAAAGCATATAGTCTGACTTATTCTGATGTTAGTAATCCTTGGGTGTCACCGTGACCTAGGCTACAGCCGCATACGGCAGCCAACCTTGACTCTCCGTCTCTATGTACCTCGACATGCCGAACAACTGGACCAGAAGTTATGTAAGTGGCTTATCAAGCATACAAAGACATAACAATAAACGTATGTCTTTGAGCTCCCTGACGCTAAGCTTATGAAGCTTCAATCCAGTTCCTTCACCGAGTGCGGCTTCAGCGAGGCCTGTAAAAGTACGAGGTTAGCCAATCGATATTGTTTATTAGATAGTCGGTATGGGGGAGATACACGCACCCGTCTTAGTTTCCTGCAGGTGCAACATACTTCCATTCACATAGTACTCAGTTAATCGGCCCACAGACACGTCTGACGAGATACGCACCGTTCCTCGAGCGTGTTGTTAACGACCAACCGCTTCACAACGACTTCTTTCTCTTAGCCAATTCGATGAACACGGTCGTACGCCTGGGACTCGGAGGCGTAGTTCCATGATAAGTAGAGAGTCAAGACTGTCATAGAACGATGCATCAGTTCTCACTCCCAATTGTGTGATTGTAAAAAGTACTTACTTGACGACACGATTGTTCAATGTGAGATTCAAACCGACACTACCGCATTTCATCCTACATACTCATAAAGACCATCCCGACCTCGACGTCCCTAAATTATAAACACAGTCCACGATGAGCACACGTTCTGTCGCCATACGAGATAACCCAACAGCTCACAATGCGAGAAGCAAGTAATCTCATCCCCTGTACCCTCCCACTCCTGTATGACCTCGACCAGAGCGAGCACCTTCGTACCCGGCTCAACGTTTACATGTCCTCCTTTTCACACCCGAATCACGTCGTCCGAGGGGTCCCCGCCATTCTTGGGCGCATTTCTCCCATCTGGCCAAGAAGAGTTGCCGAGGCGAGAGATGTCGCCGAGGGCGATGTTTACTAAGGATGGCAACAAAGCCTGGCGTCAGATATTCCAGTCGCGGGATATATGCGAGAGACATCGTACGTCGTCTCTGTTATCCTTCCCCTTCCCTTTCCATTTCACATCTCCAGTTACCGACTTTATCTTCGTCGCAGCATCCGGGAGGTCGTTGTCGTTGCTATCACTCAACTCTGGTAGCTCAAACTCGCCGAAGTTAGTGACCTTCTCCCACTGAAGAGAGTGACGGAGCCAGAATGTCACTTCAACTGATGGAACTAGGAAAGTTTGCGCCATCGCCTGCGCGAGGGGTCGCGTAGCCCTTGATCTGTACATCAAGATGCGGATGCTTTGAAGGTTGCGTTTGCGCGGAGGTCCATCATCATCTTGCACGCTGGGCCTAGAGTAGCAGCGCATAAGCCGAAATCGTACAGAGAAAGCCAAGGGGGTGAACTATACACGGTGATGAGCCCTGCTGCCAACTCGAACTACTTCTCGTGTTCGTGTGCTCGTCGGTCTCACCGCTGCCAGTCTGAGAGAAAATCCCACTAATTAGTACGCTTTGATAATGCTTCTCGAGTGAAAACTACGTACAAAGATCCATCGTGTGCCATCGACGCGGCGGCCAACTCCCGGCAACAGTCTACACGTACAATTTCAGTATGTAGTAGCACTCGTGGTTGAACGACCAGGTAAATCACGTACCAAAACGAATGTGCGTGCAGATGATCATTCTTCGGTGCATTCGGTGCAGTACAGAATGATATCATCTTCACGAGCCAACTTGAGTACGTCATGGATGCTATGCCAACTAGTTATCTCATCAGCGTACAAGCATGGATTATAGAAGTGGAAACGTACGTTCGCCGCATACGGCGTACACTTTCTTCTTGACCTGCAGGCCTTCGTTATCGAAGTGGAGCACGCCTTCAAGTACGCGTTCGAAGGAACTTCGTTCACTTACGAACACCCCGTAGTTCAAAAGTCGACAAACGTGGGTCCACCGTTTCTTTATCTACCCGCATGACAAGGTACAAGTAGGAGATTGAGTATCCTAGTACCAGTGTCAGGCAGGATACACACCTCTCGGAGTGATGCCCACCTGACTATATACGCTTCGTGGTCCTTGCAAAGTCCTTCCGAGCAAGACTCGCAACAGCTAACGCAAAATCTTCCCCCATATTCGCACGTGCGGTACACACCACTTAGCACACGGAATTCAAAAACGGAAGGAGAGACGTAAAAAGACGAGGATGATAACATTGTTGCCGATGCCTCAGTATGAGCACAAGGATCATCAGGATCGTTATTCGATCAGTAAACGCGACGATGAAACGTACCTCTCTGCCACCAATCAGTAACAGCTTTACCGGGCTAGCTGGATTGAACTCTGTCGTTAAATGTCCGTGCGACTACGACTCTACGAGCAATCGGAGATCTGTACATCAGAATCGAAGGGCATGATGAATAGGCAAAGTAGACTTACTACATCCTCAAGCTTCAAGCTCCAGGCCAGCTTATATGAGCACTCCTCACAGTTTTTCGTAGATGGGAGTCCAAGTTTTGTGTCGTGCGCGAGAAGGGAAGAGCGCAGAGAGGGGTGGTGGCGTTACGCCTAACGCGTTACGTCACGTGTTTATGTCACAGCGCGAGCAGCACTCGTTCCTCTCTCGCTGACAATATTAATGGCGATGGTAGATCTCGTGCTGCCAAAACGCGTGCCAGCTATCCAATGGTACACCTCTCGACATGTGACAGGCGGATCGGCCTCTGCGTATACGACCGACATACGCAAAATTCATTTGCCCATCCTCGAAGCCACGCGCGCTAGGTGTCCTCCTGGCTCTGAGCGCTGAGCTCCCGTTCGGGCAGATAGAGCCAAGCCTGATCGAGCTCTATCTGTGGTCCGTTCCTCCTGGCGTAGTAGAGCCGCTTCGTGACAACACGCGCTACACCACGTTCGAGTCCTCGTCCTGATTCCTTGGCAGAGACAGCGTACGAGGTCGAGGTCGAGATGACAACAGCACCGTTGAAGCCGTGACCGAGACTGAGCACTTGCAGTCGACTGAGAGTTCATGGCGCCTCTTAGTGAGTGCAAAGGGGGATCCTTCGTGTGCATCGAGCCATTTTGCCAGTGAAGCCGCTGGATTCGAGTATGACGTTGCAGGTGTTCGTACAATTAGGAAGAGTTTGCACGGTGGAGTCAGCATCGCACGCATCAAGTCGAAAACGAGTAGATGAAGGAGGGAAAGAACAAAATACGCACCTCTCTTCTGTTTTTCAAAATCTTGATGTATCTCACCGGGAGCTCCCAGGTTGATCTGCGGTCCTGCAGCCACGATGTCAGCAAGTTGTCGGTCGAGATCAGCCAGCAGCGTACCAGTTGCGAGTCTTGCGTCAGTAGTGCGTCGACCACCTGAGTTTTGTCTACGAGCTCGTTAAAGCCGTGGTCGTCTCTACGATAGTTGAAACATTAGCAAGAGTCGTTCGTAGATCCTCGAGAGCGCAGAGAGAACGTACGTAGACGGACGAAAATACCCATACCTCGTACCTCCTGAATAACCGCCCTATACACCCATCGTACATAAGCATCGACCAAAGAGGTCAGAACGTACTCGCATTCGGCGTGCGCATAAAGCAACACGTCAATCTCCTTTCGACCATAACTACAGCCTGGCTCGTCTTCTGGCTCAACTTCAAATGAGCTGCGCTTCTTCGACGAAGGCAGGGTAATATATCTCTAAATGTGAGATATGTCGGTTAGCGATGAGTTAAGATGTGCGTGGGGATGGATGGGCGCGAACGAGGTGTCAGCTGCAGTGAAACGAAGATCACGCACGTGTTCTCGATAGCCCACTCGTACATTCCTCGGGATCTGGGTCAGGGGGTCGTAAGTCATGCATTGAACAACATAAGTACAAAACATACAGCAGCCGAGCTTTCTATCAAACACCGCGTTGTTTCCGTTCCAAACACAAGCAAGGTCTTGCGTGCCTGCGTATTCCGGTTCGTAGAGCTCATGCGGTACAGTTTCATCTTCGCCGGGAGAGTCCTAAAGTGTGACAGACGTCGTTTAGTGAGGGTATGAGATTGTGGCACGCGGAGGGGCTCGGTGAGCGGAAGGTTGACGTGCCTGTTTGACAGGACAATCGCATATATACAGTATGCGGGGCTCCAGGTCTACTGCGGCAGTAAACAGCTTTAGTTCATTTTCTGGATGAGACATGAATGGGAATCATCAATGGACGTAATCACGTACCTGGAGTAGCAAGGACGATCACGGTTCTCCTTCTCTGTCTTCCTCGTCTCCTCGAGTGCTGTGCAACATGTAGGACCGTTGCACGATTTTGCCTAACTAGTCAGGTCGTGAATGCCGCCATCCTGTAGGGAATACGAGATGGGTGAGAGACCCGAGGCGGACAGTGTATGCTTACAGATGTGGGCAATTTAAAATACTTACCAAAGAAAGAGCAGAGGAACTGGCATGAGACGTGCCAGTTTAGACCAATCAACGGGTGTAACAGAAGACTCACTTCCAGAGTGGAAGTCTCGGAGACTTTCACANGTATGTCTTCATTGAGGTCTGTACCGTCTATAGCAACACATGGAGGACGTCGTCGATCGCCTTCGAAGCAAGGTCCTATACTTTACAAGATGGCCTGTAGCTGGATTACTCCCGAGACGCTTTTAATATGTCAAGCGAACGCACCGAACGACCAGGTCCACATTTTCCATCTCCCCAATCCCCGTTCTGCATCGCGATTCAACCCTCTCGTCCAGCTCTCTGTCTGAGCAGGACTGGGAGTCTTGAGATGCTTGGAGATGGTAGCGAGCCGTGAAGTTTCGCGTTGCATGCTGCTTGGGAGCCAGACATCTTTTTTCAGTTCACGCCTGCCATTTTCAAACGCTTTGTTCTCATCCATAATTCCAGTTTGTGTTAAGATCGTGTATTGCGCAAGCTACATTGTCATCAGTGTGTAGTTCTAGCATAACAAACGAGCCAACTAGTGAGCAGTTGGACGCATAGAGAATGCTTTCAATGTCTTGTTTGAGTGAGAAGAGATGAAGAGTAAGTGCTGATAAGCTCGTAAACCAGCCTCTATACTCGTACCTCGTATTAGAGGTGCTGAGACGGCCGGTGGTTAGACGTCGAAACTGAGAAGCGCTAGCCAATGGTGACAGAGCTGTCGTCAGGCGCCAATCATCCCGCCCTCCCGACTCCCGGCTATTGCCTCTTTCATCGAACTGCCAGTGGAACTTGTTCAGGTTGCTCATGCCGTGAGCCGCGTATTCAATACCATTCGTCCCAACGTCAACCGGGGATGATTTTAGATGTAAGTACGTTTTTGACTGCACTCATCAAATGCTTTCTCACATTAAAGGTTAATATTGCAGAATGTGTATTTGATAGCAGATGTCGATGACCGTTTGAACGTCCGAGTCGACGACCCTCTAGTAGTAACCAGTTGAGGCACTGACTGTAAGTGATTTGAATGGTGATATTTAAAATTTGTGTTGCTGAGTAAGTCCTTCGGGTGCGCTGCTCGCCTCTTGTCCGTTTGCAGTCGCTGACTGAAGAAACCCGTGAGCACAGCCTACATTTTGTTCCGCAGAGAAGTAGGTGAGTGCAGCTTAAAACGCCGTCAACAAACGGCATGAATGATGCTCTCGAAACCTTCCTCCCTAGATACTTCATTCGCTGTGACGCTCGTAAATGAGACAACTCAGCGTCTCTAAGACTATGCTACCGGCGACTCGAGTACCTGCAGCATTCTCAGCAATTAAATTCCCTAATTTCTATGCTGTCAGACAGTTGGAACTACGGATTGTGGAACATAATAAGGTTTACAGTCTGCACGAAAGGAAGTATGAAGGTGAGAACTTGCCAGTTGTGAGTCCACTGACGCGCATTCTGGCCGCCTCGTGTCCTCACTGACCAACCACGTGTAGGACGACTCTCATCGTCTTACCACCACCACCTCTCTCTTACTACGAACATCCTCAGAGTAGCCCATCAGCTATACTATGCCTGGAAAACGCGACCGCTTTCGAAAGTTCTTCGGCAAATTCAAAGGCTCCAGCAAGAAACCCCCGGCGAACGCCGACCGAAATCAACTCGCATCGCCTTCCCCAGGATCAAGTGTCGTGGCCGTCGATGTTGGTCGATTGACTCCAAACCTCGTCGAAGGTCCATCTGCGGCGCACAGCGGTGCGCACGTTAACACTGTGCAAGCTTCGGCGAAGGGCAGCATCGCGTCAGGTGATGCTGGCAGATACGCCCCCACCCGCAACGAAGAAACGTCTGCGGTACTTACTGGCTTGCCCGCTGACACTACGCAGGAGGTAATCGTCGCGTCGGGTGATGCTGGCAGATCTGCCCCTATACACAACGAAGAACCATCTGCAGCACAGGGAAGCTCGCACGTCACAGCTGCGCCGTTCGCAGCAGAGGAGACCGTCGAATCTGGAGGTGCGACCGAGGCGGTGGTGTCTGCGACAAAGGAGAAGGGCAAACTCGCATCATACCTCGGTGCGGGTGCATGGATTGCGGGCACGGTGTCGAAGCTGTCAGACGCTATCCCTCCTCTGCAACTGACCATGGACATTTTGGAAGTCATACTGGAGAACGCTTCGGTGAGTTGACCCTCAATCGTGTTCCGTACATTATATTTACTTTCGGGTCAGACCATGGAAGAAAACAAAAATGCCGCAAAGGGCCTTTGCTCGCGCATCAAGCATCTGTTGGAGCTAGTAGACGTCGAGAGAGCTGATCCAAGCAAATGTCACGTCGTTGCATTGACAAAGTACGTTTGTAACATTTGGGACGCTTGGCCAAACAGACTCAAGCCGAGATTATAAGGAGCTTGACGAGAATAAACATGGAGCTTGGGACAATTGGGGGCTCGGCGGAAGGACCTCAGGCAGTTTCTGCGAAGTTCAAACGATTCATCTTCGCATCCGAGAACAAATCTCGTATTGACGAGTATGTTGCATCTGTCGACAGGGCTTTGTTGGACTATCAGGTACGTAACCTCGCTCTCGAACAGTCGTACAAGATTGCTAAATGACGCTCAGGTGGCTCTGACTCATAAGCTATATGAGATTAAACTTGATGAAATGGTATGTGTATATCGTTTTCTAGTATTTCGTAAGGGTAACCCCACAGGGCGTGATAGAACAAAGGTAGTACGATCTCACGTCGAGAATCTGCGTTGCATATATGCTCATTTCTACTTCTCCGTAGACGATCGAATCACCTTGAACAATATGAAGCCCGTGTCAGAGGCCATGTTCGATGCTTCCGATACCCGTACACCCTGCCTCCCTGGGACCAGGGTCGACATCTTGCACACGCTGGAAGGATGGGCTACTGATCCGACTGCTAGGCAACTCTACTGGCTGAACGGGCACGCCGGCAGCGGGAAGTCCACGATCGCGCAGAGCCTCGCCGAACGTCTCTTTGCACACGGGCGACTCGGAGCCAGCTACTTCTGTTCGCGCAACTCGCAGAGAACGAGCGATCTGAGGATGATCTTTCCAACGATCGCCTTCCAACTGGCTCGCGCATTGAACGCGCAATCGGCAGCTTACCGAAAGTTGCTTTTGAAGACTATAGAGAATCAAGCGAATCCTGATGTTACCACATACTCCCTCTCCGAACAGCTCCAACGTCTCATTCTCGGGCCAGCGGCTGAGTCCGGAATCGAAACTGTCGTCATCATCGATGCACTGGACGAGTGTGTTGACGACAAATCCACCTCTGCGATCCTAGATCTTCTGTCCCAGCACGCTGCACGTCTTCCCCACCTCAAAATCAGGTTCTTTATCACTAGCCGTCCTGAATCCCATATCCGTTCCGGTTTTCGTTTGAGGCCTTTGAGCGATCTCACGGACACAATGGTTATCCACAAGGTCGCTGCGTCGTCTATCAATCAAGATATTCAACTATTCTTCGAGTACAAGTTCAAACACATCGTGGCCACACGGAGCGATATCGACACCTCACAGGTCTGGCCAACTAAGGAGGAAGTTGACGCATTGGTCAAAACATCTGAAGGCCTCTTCATCTTTGCGTCCACAATCATCAAGTTTCTCGATGTTCGTGATGAGGATCCAAAGGCTCGACTTCGCGAGGTATTCGACTTCCAGGACTCGGAGTCCCGCGCACACCCAGCCGACACCCCAGCAGACGCATATCCTTTTTGCGAGCTGGACAGCTTATACATGCAAGTTCTGGGCAAGACATCGTTCAACAATAAAGTGAAAAACGAAAGACGTAAAGCGATTCTCGGGATGATCGTCATGGTGTATGCCCCGGTATCCATCGCCACCATTGCGGGACTACTCTGTCTCAGGAATGATGAGGTCAGGAGTCTTATCCGCCCATTGCATTCGGTACTTCATGTACCTAGTGACGATACCACACCATTACAACTCTATCATAAATCGTTTGCCGACTTCCTCGTTGATCGTCGTCGGTGCAGTGACTCTCAGCTCCTGATAATCGCGGACGATCACCATCGCAGTATTGCTTTACACTGCCTGGACTTCATGAAAGGTGTTTTGAAGAAGAACATATGTGGCCTTCCGAGGTACTCGATGAACAATGACCTGGCACTGGGCAAGCTCGACGAATGCATCGGCAACACCCTTCGATATTGCTGTCAATACTGGGCCAGGCACTTAACATCTGACTGCGCCCGCGACCAACACTTCTCCGAGGCGCAGCCGCAGCTCGAGTATCTCCTCACAAATCAGATGCTGATGTGGGTTGAGGTTCTTTCGCTGATCGGGGACCTTCCATCTACAGTGCATTCATTGATAATGCTGAAAGAGTGGCTAACAGCAGTACGCTTTTTTCTCTAAACATCAGGCTGCTACTGCCAATGGCACTCACTTATGGCTTCGTTCGTCAGCTACAGGCAGATGATGCCGCTTGCAAATTGCTAGACTGGGTACAGGACGGACACCGATTTATCCTCCTCGCATTTGACGGCATCTTGCTCTCGGTTTCTCACATATATCACTCGGCTCTGGTATTTGCTCCGGAACAATCTCTCCTCAAGCGGGCGCATGTCGCTGACCTCACGATCGAAGCACGACTCCTCATTGGTGGAACGACAGTGTGGGAGGGGCCATTAAGGACCATAGAAACGGCAATTGCTACTGTGGCCCTGGAGTTCTCGCACGATGGGTCAATGCTCGCTATTGGAGGGACTCAGAGGGACTGCTGTTTAGTACACCCAAGCACAGGAGCACGTATGTTCTCGTTCAAAACAGAGTTCGAGAAACATGGGCTGCAATCTTACTCCTGGGTCACTTCCGTATCGTTTTCTGCCGACAATCAACTCCTGGCTATGGCGTTTGATGAGAGTCCTTTTTTAGTCATGTTATACGATGTGCATACAGGGTTGACGTCTGCGCAGTATTTGGACACGGCATACACCGAACTTACCCTTGCATTCTGCCCCTCGTCGCATCATGCTCCTCTTCTACTCATCAGCCCTCAAAAAAGGACTGGGAGCGATCTGCAGCTCTACTTATGGGACACTAGCTCTGGGACACCCGGTGAGGGCAGAACAAACTGT
>JAXQGX010000914.1:0-11219 GCA_037040455.1 Irpex sp. P115-07
GACTCGGGGATTGTCATCACGCAGACCAAGGATATCGGGCAACAGCTCGCCCTCGGTGCACGGTACTTCGATATCCGTCCAGTCATTGCAGGAGGAGCGTTCAAGACGGGTCATTACTCCAAAATCCCTGTTGATCCCATTGGGTGGCAAGGTGCAGACGGACAGACGATACAGGACATCATCCGACAGATCAACGAGTTCACAGCCAACAACAAAGAACTCATCGTTCTCAACTTCGGCCATGACCTAAACACTGACGTAGGCCGTGACTATCGCCCTTTCAACCAAGACGAATATAACCGTCTCTTTGAGATTCTTACTGGCATTGAAAACTTGTACGTCGTAGAGGGCGAAGATCCTACTACTGTCGACCTCACCACACTCCCTCTCAACCGCTTCATCGGCTCAGGCCGTGCAGCAGTCCTTGCAATCATCGAACCCCGCTCGATCCAAGTGGGTGACTACGCCCGTCGGGGCTTCTACAAGTACCCCCAGTTCAATGCGTACAACTCCTATGCCAACAAGAACGATCTGAACGACATGATCAACGACCAACTCGACAAGATGCGCAAGGTCCGCAGTAGTCCTGATTCGCAGTTGTTCTTGCTGTCTTGGACGTTAACGCAGCAAGTGGACAACATCGTCGCTGCACAGTCGATCTTGAGACTGGCAAACAAGGCAGGACCTGCGATCTTTGGGAGGTTGCTGCAGGCATGTTCGCCTCAGACGTACCCGAACATCTTATACCTCGACAACTTGACGTCGTCGGACTACACCGCACTGGCCATGGCGATCAACGATATGGCTGGTCTGTAGTCAATGTCCTAGATTTTTGCCTAGACGAGTCTTGTTTATTGCGCGACAGTACGTTCGAATATGTTTGTGACCATAGGACAGAAGTTTATGGCTTGCTCTGTTTTCATGGTCATGGTCAAGGACTCGTTCTAGGAACGGAGCATGATGTCGCATCGGAGGTATCGAATTCGATCTTTACCTTTGTGTCATTTGGTTTGACAGTAGCCTTGGATATAATTTGTCAAATGCGAAATATTTATTAACATGGCCGCTCAGTTCCACATCTCGAATCAGAAGTGAACACTGAAGGCGTGTAAATATAGAAAGACGAGCGACGAGCTCGTATCCCAGCTAGATGGAAACTACCGTCCATTCTCTTCAAAGCTATGTCGAAGGCAACATGAATGTCAGACATCATCGAAGCATCCTCGACAAAAAACATTCATCCATGTTACTTCCAACCAAAGCGTATTCCGAAAACTCGGATATCCAGATGAAGCCTTAAGCTTGGAGGCTCAACAGTCGGAACCACTGACGGTTCCCAACCGCACAGCCATTATGTTCGAGAGCTGGCCACGTCTGAACTATTGACGCTATGCACTCTGCACAGAACAGACCGACGCGAGACCGTATCAAACATCACGCAGCGAACATCAAGCATCGCTCGATCGAACTCTGTATGGCTTAGTCTTGGGACGTCCGCCGACAGTCTGAACTAGTAATCGCAGAATTCAGCTGCATCACAGTCCCGGTGTCTACCTGTGCAGCGGAATCATATCTTCAGTGCATAGAAGGAAGATTGCGCATAGATCATGCATGCACTTCGATGCATTGCATTCAACGGCTAATAGTCTAGTCAATGATCATCGAGTCAAAGCGGAGTGCGTAGCTCGCAATTCACTGTCACTGCGGCGAACACCAGACAATTAATGATCGGTATTGCGTAGCTTACCATTGTTGCAGCCTGGGGACACATCACAAAAAGTCCTAGAGATAGAGCATCGACAGGCTCACAGCGCGTAACGCTGCCAATGATCATTTTGCGTCCTTGATACCTAAGAACAACAAACCTCTCTTCGCCTTCTCAACCTCCTCCTCCAACGCCCTACCATCCGCACTCGACCACTTCACGTCAGGCCCGAGCTCTTCAGCGTTCTTCCCTGAACGTATGGCGTTTTCGAACCCGCTTTTGCGAAGGTTCAGAGCAGCCATCTTGCGAGGATCTGAGTGTCCTGTGAAGATGATGAGTGCTGTGCGAGGCGGTAGTGCTTCGTAGAGTTTCTTCAGTTGTGCATCAAGACCGGATAAGACTGCTTGGATGTCCTCCTCTGATGGTTGAACGGGCGGGACGGCGAGAGTACCGTCAGCAGCGACTTCGCCACTGGACCTATTCGTGATCCCTGTCATAATGTCAGTTTCGCTAGTTCACATCGGGAATAGGGTAACTTACAACCCAGTGCATCTGCCAATGCAGTGAAACGGCCGAAGGTAAACGTATGCGATGGTAGGGCTCCTAGTAGGCCCTGCAGCACTTCCTCGTCCGAAGTGCAAGCCACAGTTGTATTCGCCTTTGACCCATGCCAGCTCGCAGGGTTACCATGATCGACGACAGCAGAGGAGACAGCACCATTCCTAGCACGCGCCATGCGCTCAAAGATGGACTCAAAGTCGACCTTGAACTCTCCGTACCCCGGACCTAAAACAAAACAGCAGTCAGAGAATGAGTTTATTTTGCAGGCGAAAAAGTACAGTACCATTTGTGACCTTCTTCTTTAGCAGGTCCACACATGCCCGCGCGTCTTCTTCTGGGTCATGTCCGCCCTCTCCACGGTTCTGGATTTCACGGCCGCACCACTTCTTCGTAAGCCACGCAAGACCAGGCTTGAGGGGTCGGCCACGAGGGTGGTGGTAGATGACGGCCGTGTCGATGCACCTAGGATGGCAAATTCGAAGAGACTTCAGGTCTGATTCGAGGGAATGGCCGAGCAGGACGGGTGTTGGTGATACGGATATCATGGCGAGGACTTGGCTTTGAACTTCGTCGAACGTAGCTGTGGCGCCGTCCATAGCTTCGGCAGTGATTCCTGACCAGCTAAACAGGCACATGAGTTCACTTCAATATGCGAGGGAACAAGAAACACACATACCGCGTGAGGTAATCCGTAATAGGCTTCGTAGGCTTCACCAACTTATCGAAAACAACAATCCCCGAAGCATAATCAATAATGCACACCCTAGCCAACTGTTTGCCATCTTCTGTTTGACACTATTGGCGATGAACATTATTGGAACAGATGGGAAGGTGAAATACATACCATCTCGCAGTCGATAGCAAGTATACGCGCGTCGGCTACGTCGTCCGATGACGGCTCGGGAGTCTCTTTCCACCCTTCTTGCTTTTCGAAGACGTCGGCGATGTAGGAGGGGATGGGGTAGTCGTTTTCTATCATCTGTTCGCGTGTGAGGAGGTAGCGCGTTGGTGTTTTCTCCTGTGCGCGTTCTGCTACAAGAGAAAGTATCGTAAGAGACTACATGAGCATCTAGTACCTGTCGAGTAATGAGAGAAAGACATTACATTGCACTCTCTCCAATATCCGCCGCTTCTTCTCCTCTCCAGAGACAGGACTCTGGAAGAACGCACCCAACACAGAGTGCATACGCGTTTGATCCCCAGGTGCACGCGTCGGACACGCATGACTGAACGTTTTCCCAACGAACGGAACACCGGTGGTAGTTTCTGGTGCAGGGAGAGGTATTTCGAGCGGGAGGTGGGGGTTTGCTGTGGCTGATGTGGGGAGAGGGGGTAGGGAGAGGACTTCGGGTGTTAACCCTGGAATGAGCAAGGCGACGACTTTTTGTACTGATCGTGGGTTCTGTTTCGGTGTTTAGCAGTGTTAATGAATGGGCAGAGAGGTGGAATGTACCTCCACTTTGACCCAGCTCGACGGAGGGGCGTCCGTGACGAGATGTAAAACGAGGTCGCGGATGTCCTACACAAGTAAGCCAGTAAGCTCGCATAACAACTTTATAAATTAGTATACATACGCTGATACCAACAGCCTCCCGCCGTCTAAGTATCTCCCCCTTCGAATACAAAAACTTCGGTGGGTTTGCCTAATTACACACAACACCACTCGTTAGCAAAGCAAACACCACACAACACAAAACCCAACACACACGTCCTGCTTCCCCTCCGTCTTTTTATGTTTCTTGCCCTTACGCTTCTCCACCTTCGTCCACCCTTCATTTTCCTGTTTGCTTGCCTCAAGTTTGACCGCTACTGGAGCATCCTCTTCAAGTTTCACCGCATCTTCACCCTCACCAGATTCGGGCGGGGTCATCTTCAACCTCTTCGCAGAAGACTGAGACGTGGCGGACGTCGAGAAGTCTTTGGACCGCTTCATGACTGGGTTTGTATGTAAACGGTACTGGTACTGGTACCGGGGTCCACAAGCGATGAGGAGGTTGGGACTGGAGAGTGAGGACGAAAGTAATTTATGCGTGACAGCGCGTCTGTAGGCGAGTAATTGGATCTAGATTGCTTGGCACTTACTTACTTGTAAATTAATTTTGTAGGTTTCCCTTTCGCGGACTGTATAAAAGTAGTTAGGTCGGTAAATAACCACTTAAACCACTTTGGTTTCGCCTTGTACATTGGCACGCAGACTGCAGAGATCTCGAGAGCTTCATCATAAGGAATGGTCATACTATATTGTATGCATGTAGAATTACGGATGTATGCGCATGAGGAACGATTACGATAGTACAACAAGGTGTATGCAGAATGCAGGGGAGACAGAGACAGCATGTACAAGAGTTGTGAGTTGTGATTGTTCGGTTCGAGTTGAGGAGGGATGGGCTGCTTCGAGAGTGAAGGGAACGAAAAGCAGAGAATACTGCTGATCTGCAGCAAAATCGAAACAACCATAGAGTAAAGGTGAAAAGTAAAGTGAATGGTGGAGATCGACCCAGCACAAGAAAGCCCATCACAGAAGAATAAACTTTAAAGGGGGAGGTTCGTTAAAAGGGGATGTAAGCAGATTTATACGGGAGCCGTATGTAGACGATAGCGACGGAGAGGCGAGGCGAGGCGAGGGTAGGTAGAAGTCGAATAAATATTAATATAGAACATGTATGCGCCCGAGGTGAGGAAGAGGAAGGAACGACCAGCAGTGCGATTAAAGCTATATATTTTGGATAGAGACGTCATAGAGGAGGTCATGGGCGGGATTCGTTATGATTATGCGATCTCGACGAAGCTTCGCCAGCTTCTCGAAGCGGTGTTGTCGTCGTCACGAAGGTCGATGAAGTTAGTGAGAGGGGAGAGCAGCGAGTCAAGCGTGCTCCTTTTACTCCGTTTGCTCTCCGAGGACACCGACGTACGCTTGCTCTCCCTCGAGTTCTCCTTCGCGAGAAGGTCAGCAGAACGCGACTTGAGCGCGTCCGGGACGACAACGTCCTCTTCCTCGTTCAATACACCGAGGAGCTGTTTCTCAGCCACCACATCGTCCTCGTCATCCTCGTCATCGCTCATGCTCATGAAATTCCGCTTGATCGACGCACGCCTCTTGGCAGGTGTTCGACCTTCGAGAGCAGCCAGGGCCGCAGAGCGATTGCGCTGACGAGTGCCAACGGAGGCGGTGGAGCGGAACGACGGGGAGACCTTTAGCGATACGGATGTGATGTGTGGCGGAGCGCTGAGAGGCTCTACAGGGCTCAGAGCCTCGTCGAAGGCACTCGTACCCGTGAGCGGCGGCGTACACGGCGTTGGCTCAGCAGGCGAGAAGACAAAGTATGATTGATCGTCACTGGGGGAGAAGAGAGAAGAGGAGGGGTTGGGAGATGGCATGACCGCAGGCTCGGAATTCGTTGCGCGGTGGCGAGAAGAGGCGGTGGGTGATGATGGTCCTGCCTCTGCTTCGGCTTCTGGTAGGTATGTGGAGATGGACAGCGTCAGGTTCGACGGACGATGGAAGCGGCGGGGGACTTGGGGGAGTGTGGCAGATGGTGCTGGCTTGGGGCGTGGAAGGCTGTCACGCGAAGTGCGCCGCAAGGTAGGTGAGAACGTGCGTCTGTCAGGGTCTTTGTTATTAGCGGAAAAGGCGGTGTATAATGCTGGCGATACGTACGGAATGGGGGGCGCAGACATGACTGGGGAGGTGGGAACAGAACGACCGTGGGTGGTGGTGACTGTGTCTTTGCGACGCAGGCTCATTGACCTGCGCATATCTGCACCAAGGTCGAGTGAAAGAAATGACTGTCCCTGCTCAAGATGGCGCCGGCTCGGTTTGAAGGTGAGGTAGAAGGCGTCCTCGGAGGCCTCGGACGCGTTATTAGGCGCATATACGCTGAAGAGGGCGGAGCTGACGGTGTGGGGGAGGCTATCGTGGGTGCCTTTTCTTCTCCTGGTGGGCTGAGGAGACGGAGCGCGGGAGGAGGCAGGTGAGCTGTCAGACAAGAGGCCAGAAGTGAAGAGGGGCGAATATTGCGCAAACATGGCTGAAGAAAGGTGGCAAGAAGGGCAGACGGCGCCGTCGAGAGAGACGACGAGGAGAGGGGGGAGGACGGTGAAGAGGACGGCGGGAGGGCAGGAGGATTAAATACCGGACCCTCGCGTGGCACTCGTTAATGACACTCAGGGTCCAGCGTCTGCGTGTGTCGGCGGCAATCTCGATGAGCCCGATATTGCGGCGGTGAACCACGGCGAGACCATGCCACGTCGGCTGATCGGGGCCATCACCTGATCGCGTCCGCCGTGCGTAACGGTCCTGTCACACCCCAGCCAATAAAGCCCCGGCCGCCCGCGCCCAAAGCGTGCTAAAGGACGTCACGAATGACTGTGTGTGACGCATGTCACTGCGGGTTGCTGCCTCGCGACGGCGACCATCCCCACGCGCAGAAGAGCTGCTCGAAAGGATTGCTTTGGATCCCTTTGGAGTGCTTTGTCCTCGCAGAATAATGCCATCTTCCCACGCTCGCTCAGACCACAATTCGCGAAGAGATCACCACGCCTGCGGTTGTTCTCGCTAAGCGCACCCTTCAGCCTGATTTGGCCCAGTCGACCGACGCATCTCCGAAGCCGCCGCCAGGCTCAACTGGACTCTTGTACCAGCCTCCTCCACATCCCGACGAGTCGACTTGGCCACACTGCGTCAAGTCTCCCCACCACGCAAAATAATAAAACAAGGCACTCTGTGGCCACCACAGCGGGTGTTTTACATCTCGTAAATAGACTTTCCGTGCCTGCCGAACCTCGTCCCTTCGAGTGGTACAGCCCTTGTGCACCATCCGCCCCAGACAATAAGAACGATTGAACATCCGCATGCTGTAACCGCCGGAGATGCGTTCGATTCGCTGGCACGAGGCTACGGAGCAGCGTCTCGAGATGTTTCACGGCAGTCATCAGTGAATTTTAGTGCTTACGGCAATCCTGCCCCCTGGAAGCTGCTTCACTCCGCAAGGCAAGGCGCACAAGATTCGCTTTCTTTTGTTGACAGGAGGATGCTCCGATCGAGATTCTCGCCTTCGCATCCACTCGACGTCCGACAGAAATTGACCTCCATACCAGGCAAGACGTCGCACAGCTACCACGAGTGATTTGCAACGTCCCCGCATCGACGCGAGGCTACCAACCGGTGGCGGCAATGCTCGTGCGCAGGCCCGGTAAGCATGACAGCCACCTTCTGTCTTGCCAGACGTCACTGAGTCAGTTGCCTGATAAATTGCAGCTTTTGTATTCTCCGGAGGTGTCGCCACATATCCGAAGGTGCTTGTAGAACCGTGTAAACCATGCAATACGTCCCTCCAAACGAAATCACGAACCTTTCAATTACGCTGTATCCAGTTCATCGTCTACCTTACTTGCACAAGAAGACCCTTCATCAACTGCTAAACAAGAGGTGCATCACGTCGACGCTGCGACAATCACCTGCTTCCATATGCGCATACAGCTTCGAATTCGACGATGCGAACATCCGTCGCAAGTGTAAAGCGAAGTTCGAACGAGTCGTTCAGGTAACCGGAAGTCTACCCATAGCTATGGCCCCGCCGTTTCATTACACCTGCACTTTGATTCATTCATTCATTTACCTTTTACACCACAGCTCGCCAAGCACCTCCATCGTTATTCCGGAGGTGAAGCGTACATGCACGTGTCGCCGCGCAATCGACATCTGCAGTCTGTCATGACAACCCCAGCGGACGTTCATGCATTTATGCCTCGAGGTCCGCCCTCGGAAATGTAGGGGTTGATCGCAGCTACATACGGGAGTGGTCATTTCTTCGACGGACTGTGTATTTCCGGTGGGTGATGGAAGATGTTGAGAAGTAATGGGTAAGTATCGCACTCGGAGTCGTGGCCTGTCTATGTCATATCCTGAACAGCTGCCGCATCAAACACGTTTTGCCATGTTCACAGCTGACTAGTCGCTGACTATCCACCTTTCTAACTGCCTAGGTGGCTACGATTCACAGTCGTCAGCCCGACCGACGCGCAGAATAGACTGACGACGATCGTCTCACAGATGAAAAAAGAAGCATAGCAGGACAGCCCATGCACAGTTTCTCGCATTTGCAAGATGATGCTCTTTCTCTCGCAAGGCATGCATCATTCAATTACAATGATTCACTCCGGATCCCAGCTTGCCAAGTAAGTCCCTCCATCCAGATCACCTTCGTTCATGCTCCTCACCCAGACCGTGACCTTCTTTCTCCCAGGAACTCCACTGACAGGAAATCCAAACGCCGCATCGATTGTGCTCTGAGGCGTGCCACAATCAGCTCTCTGCTCTCCAATGTTGAAATATTGACGTGGACGTGTTGACAGCGACGTGAACAGCGAACATCGATGACCACGGATTGCATCAAGCGCACATTGCAATGTGTACCGGCGAACGATGCTGAGATCAGTGGATTTGTTCAATGTTGAGAACGTTGAGAAGTCGGACTCTGACGTTGGTGACGAAACGAGCTGCGGCACCTCAGAGCCTCGGCTATGACATAGCACAACATAGCACAACGCATATAACCAGGTTATGGACGAACAGCCGTACTACCGAGCAAAGGCGCTCCTCAAGCCACCTCCGAGTTGACGAACTGGTCAAGAGTCGAAGAAGTAGTAGGAGGTGCGTGCAGGGAGACCATCATAGCTTCAAGTTACCGCATCAATACGCCGGAGTTGCTCGTTAACGTTTATACAGCACAGCAAGTCTGATCCTTATTACACCGTAAGTAGGTACTGATCCCTACTTGTGTACAGTGTTGCAGGGATTTGCAGCGTTGTAGAAGCCGCATTCGCCGCTATGTTGTTCCGCTCAGGCTCTCTCCTGCGAAGACTCGTAGGACAGCACTTGGCAACGTATCGACATCTATACGATAACTGGCAAGCCTACACAAACCGTCACACTCAAAATTGCTATGTATCATAGCGTGTACTCTCAGGTTACTACTAAACATGGGCCAGGCGACAACTTGCAGACATCACACCCGTGACTGTGAAAGATCACCCATTCCCCGACACACCACGGACCTGCCAATCCACCCATCCATCACCGCACCCATCAATCTCACAGTTCACCCAAGTTCCCTCGAGGTCACGCCTAAATGACACAGCGTAGATTTCCCAGCACCACCTATGCACTCACAGCAACTCAGTCTCACGAATTGACAATGTTGGCGCTGAAGTGAAGATCTCGGACCAAATGCAACAGCGTCCCGACGCACGAGCACGAGACCCTTTCCTCCGTGCACCCGTGAGTGGGAAGGTTCGTGATCGTGAGAGTCAGCTGCAGTGCAGTGAGTGGCCGGTGAGTCGAGGCGATCCAGACAAGGGGGCGGCGGTGGCTATAGATCGGCCCTTTATATGCGGCGTAGAATCCGTGCAGTGTACTTGTGTTTGCATTTGAGAATGCCAGTGACTAGTGATCATGACTGACTGACGACTGGGAAGCTTTGGAAGATCGTGTGCCTGCAGCACTGTACCGTGAACTTAGGACCATGGGGTAGTGGTTAATCGCAGTCATCAATAGGACAGTCCAGACTTCAACACGGTCGAGCCTCTGTATGCGTGGGTTCGATGCAAGCTGTCATTGATGGAGGTCAGAACCACAACGATGAGGAGTGTCTATATCTGGGGCCTAGAAACTGAGCGATCAAAGCGACTGCAATGGACTACGGTAAACGATATGTAGTCATAGTACGCACTGGACTTTGGAAGTCGTCGCGCCCACAATGCATGACGGACACTACCAGTGCCCTCGAGATCAAACGATTGACCGACCGCGGATCATCGTGTGCGTTCGTCAAGTACGATTACGAGAACACGGTGCGAGGCTTTAGTGATGTTGGCGGAGGTGACCCCAGTTCTTTCTGCCTGCAGGCTACAACGCATGTCAAACAGTCAAAGCTGAACAACTCGAAATAATGGGCGCGGTTGCGAGTGGCATCACGCAGCGAACGCACTCCCGCCGAGTGCGGTATCATCAACGTAACAATACAATGTATTCAATTCCGCTTTGCTTCATATTTCATTACAACTTGGTTACAACAGGGATCCGATGGTGGGTAGAATCGTCGCGCCCCTGTTTACGCTTCCCCTCTATGGTATTAAGGATAGTCGATAGTTTAGAGACGGTCTGAGAAGCGGACAAGTTGTCAGTAATTTATCATCATGGAGGAAAGGCAAAAAGCTCTCGCAAGGTGGAGTTAATACTCACTGATGTTGCCAAGGTCGGTGCAGGCCTCCTTGACACGAGCCGAGAGTGTCTTCTCACCCTCACGAACCCAGACACGAGGGTNAGTCACGGATACCAGAGAGGTAGGCGAATTGGGTGTCTGTATGCAACTGTGAGGATCTGAGGGCACGCAGAAGTTGAAAGCGGTGACGTACCAGTGTCAACGTTCATTTTGACGACACCGTTCTGGACAGCAGTCTTGATCTCCTCCTTCGTCGAACCGGATCCACCGTGGAAGACGAGGAACCTAACATTTGTGAATACTCGAATCTCAAACGACAAAGTAGTCAACACTTACAAAGGCTTCTTCTTGCCGGTCTTCTCCTCAGCGTAGACCTGGTGCTTGTTGAGCAGCTCAGGGTGCAGCTTGACGTTACCGGGCTTGTAGACACCGTGGACGTTACCGAAGGCAGCAGCAATGCTGAAGTTCGGGCTGATGGCTGAGAGAGCGGAGTAGACATCAAAGATATCCTCGGGCTGGGTGTAAAGCTTGGAGTTGTCGACGCCAGTGTTATCGACACCATCCTCCTCACCACCGGTGATACCGATTTCCATCTCGAGCCAGAGGCCGAGAGGTGCCATGCGCTTGAAGTACTCTACGCAGGTCTTGATGTTCTCCTCCTTCGGCTCCTCGGAGAGATCCAACATGTGGGACGAGAACAGCGGCTCGCCGTGCTCCTTGAAGTACTCCTC
>JAXQGX010000915.1:0-10613 GCA_037040455.1 Irpex sp. P115-07
GGAAGCGGTGTCACTGGTATCCTCGCGTACTTGTACGAGTTCGAGAGACTCGCTCAGGAGCACGCACAAGGACGCACGCTGAGGTTTGTCTGGGCCGCACGCGAGCCGAGATTCGTCGCGGACGTCGTGGAAAAGGACCTCCCGTCGTTCGTCGGACGGGCAGACACGCAACTCGACTTCTTCATGACTCGTGGGGAGGACAAGGGCGCGGTCGTCGAGCAGGCATTGGCACGCGCATCCAAGGGCCGTGCTTTCGAAAAGGGGAACGCGGCGTCAGTCGTGTACGGTCGTCCGGACTTTGCTGCGATGTTGGAGGAAGAAATCGCGCAGCTCGTGTCGGAGAGCAGTCGCCTTGGCGTCGTCGTGTGCGGCCCTGGTAGACTGGCGGACGATATCAGGCGTGAGGTCGTGCGGTGCATTGGGTCCAAGATCGATGCATCCAGGATCGAGCTTCACGAGGAGTCCTTTGGATGGTAAGAGGTACTGGCGTGGAGCTGTTGGTGGAAGAGAACGATTCCTGATACACTTTTACTTACGTGGATTTTATGAACGAAAAATGACTACGACCACCTTAATAGACTTACGAAGCACGAATTGATGATATACGTAAAAGGTTGATCGTAACACGATACATAGTGAGATAACCATATATACTTGACATCAAACGCATGGAACAATAGCGACATGTCGTGACAATGCAATGTACATTGTAAGTTCACCCACACCCCCTCACATCTCGTTGATTTTTGCACGGAAATTCTGCTCTTTGTCACTTCGCGATCGGGATCGAAAAGACAAGAACACGACAACCATGATAGGCTCATAAACCAGCCTCCACGTACTCGTACCTTATACTAGATGAGTAGAAGTGTGCGTTTTGAGCGAACAACGAGCTCAGAGTCCCTCCACATCCCCTTCTGTTTTACCAGCGTCTGGCTCATTAGGTAGGTCGAGACTAGACACCACCGTCGTTCTTCCTGACCATCATCATGAAAGTCCAGAATCTATCACTCGAAGTCAAAGAGACGGATTATTATATGCCAGGGAACCGTGGCACCCAGCATACAAAGACGAAGCGAGTATACCCCCGCATGTTGTGCGGGCTGCATATCGATGCTGACGAAGGTGGAAGGCAGAGGTTGGGAGCAAGCTGCCTGATGACCATTCAGGCGTACGTGGCTTTGTTCCAATCCCAAATATCTGAAGCTCTGAACTAATTCGCTGCAGGACGGTACCTTCCGCATGTGGCTCGACGATTACATGGAGGAACTGAACTACGGCTGTGCTATATATGTCGCGCGCGACGACGTTCACTCCTATTACGATTTTCTGGCCGTGTCGGATGAATTCCACGGAGAGTTCGAAACGGACAATCCGATCGAAGACCGCATAGTTACAGATGGGAAACATCTGGTACCAGAAGATCGTCCCAGTGTTCGAAAGATGAAGGCGATCTTGGATGACATGAGTGAGTTTTGCGTACTTTGTTAGCATTTTCTCGTTGTAATGCGCACCGCTTTCAGAAGTACGGTACACTGGGTTCCGGTGCTACTACTGGACCTAGAACACCGGTGCCTTGTCATGCAACAAGCTATGCTTCGCCACGAATACAGTGTCTCGATTGTTGCGCGGTCTTCCCATCTCCATGTGTCAATTCACTTGTCTGTCTTGCGTTCTAGTCGAGAAACGAGCTGAGTACGAAGCGCCGAGAGCTACTTACTCTTGAGGTCCGCGCTCGCCTCAACCACTTCCCTTTCGTGATCGCAACACCACCCTCACGCTCAGTCGAAATCATGGCTTCCGACTCACTCTCTTGGCTACGTTCACGTCTCGGCTTTCGATGGCTTTCGATTCGTCCTGCATACTTCTTAGATATGTGTGCAGCATGCACATACACAGCCGAGAGTAAGTACCGCCAGACGTGGCCATTGCAGCTGGCAACATCACCCTGTACATCGAAGTCTGCAATGTGGACGACAAGTGTCTCTACCTCGTAAGTCACGGTAGGCTTCGGAGTTCAAGTTGTGTGTCCTCGACGCTAATATCGCACTCTTCTCTCGTCTGTGTAGATCCAAGATCTAGAGCTATCTATTCGGTGAGGTTCGGCAACCTCTTTGTGGACAGACCGAGGAGCCTTCAAATATTTCGTCCAATTTCCAAGCGGCCGCTATTCCAAGTTGGCGGAATATACCCTATTACCCTCCACCACAACGATACGATGCCACTCGACGTCCGAGTCGTATCCATGATATTCACGCAGCCAAGATCTTCCCCTGCCCTCTGGCGGAGGCGTCATGGTCGCTCGTTGCGACATCCAACCTTCGAACATACTAGCTGTTGGTGGAAGAGAACGACTGTTGATACACTTCCACTTATGAACTTGAATGAAAGATGACTACGACCACCTTAATAATGAACTTACAAAGTACTCATCGAACATATCCTACTGTTTTCTTCTGTTGGTAGAGATGTGTATACATAGGTCGTACAAACCGAACTTTCGAAAACGATGACATACGTATGTAAAAAAAAATCGTAACATGATACATAGCGAGATAACTATACCATCAAACGCACGAAACAACCGCAACATGTCGTGTCGTGTCGTGTCAATACTTCAAGTCCATCCTTACCCCCCACATCACAAATCGTCCTCACGGTCCCACCGACTAATCTTCCCCAACGGCTTCCAATAATACCTCTTATACTTCATAGTCTCGCTCCTCTTCCCAGGACCCCTCATCATACTCCTAACCAAACTCGCCCTATCCGCATCCCCATCCTTCTCCGGCATATAAAACCACTGCGCCCGCTGCGCCGACTTGCTCCTCGAGATCTCGTGCAGGACCGCCTCGGAGATCGGCTTGGAAGAGTGTTTGGAGGAGGAGGAGGAGAGAGAGAGGAGGCACTTTTTCTTCTTTGTGGAGCGTGAGTCCGAGTCGGAGGCGGAGGATTCGACGCGCCCGAAGAGGCCGGAGGAGAGGTGGCCGGAGGCGAGGATGTACGTGAGCAGCTGGAGCCACTCGCGTTTGTTCAGTGGGCTCTCGTCTACCTCCCTCTTCACATCTCCCTCGCCCTCACCAGCATCCTCAGCATCGCCATCATTCGCATCCTCTGGCACACGCCGCCTCATAGTCTTCAAAGCCGGCCTCGTCCTACACACCGCGTCCCAAAGCGCACTAACCGACAAACTCGTCGCTCGCGAAGTAGCCAGCGTCTCGATGAGCATCCCCTCCAGTTCTGGTATCGGAAGGGGGGACACCGCGTGCCAATCGACGAGAGACGGTTTGGTGCTCTTGGACCGGGCGCGGGATGTGCTTGTGCGGTGAGGTGAGGGCGAGCGATGAGGTTGAGGAGAAGACGAGCGGTGGGGCGGCGCAGGCTCGGGAGACGACGCAGGTGGGGAAGTGATCCGGCGTTGATGTTTCGTGGTGCGTTTGGGAGGGTGGTTGTGGATGTGCGCAGCTCGCTCAGATGCAGCTTCTTCATCGTCATCGTCATCGTCGGTATAATCTGGTACCACAGCCGCCTTCGCCTTCTTCGTTCGCGAAGTCGAAGTTGAAGCTCCGTTACTCTTCTTCGATCCTCGCCCAGCAGTCTCCTCCTCGCTAACTATATCCCCATCTTCCTCCTCACTGTCTTCACTATCCTGAGCATCCGGAGGCGGAGAATCAACCTTCGTCTTCTTCCTCGGAACAGCCTTCACAGAACTAGGCGCGACCTTGCGTTTCTTCACCACAATCGCCCTCGGCAGCTCATCCTCATCCTCGCCGTCATCTTCATCTTCACTCTCACTAAACTCCTTGCTGTTGCCAGACGAAGACGCGAAATTCCTGCGAGACGCAAACGCCGACTCACCCAACCTCACCCCGCCCATCCCAGACGACTCCTCACCCGACCTCAACCTCACCCCACCCGTCCCAAACGCAGACCCAGACCCAGGCGACGGAACCTCAGAAAGCGGCGACGACGGCGCATCCTCAACCTCCACGTCAGACATCTCAACGTCCGACTCCGCATGTTCATCTTTGACTTGCACGCTTATAGTCGTGGTGGTGGTGGGAGTGGTGAGAGTGGTGGTGGTGGTGGTAATAGGAGTGGTGGTGGTGACGCTAAGCGGGGAGATGTCAACGGGCAGGTCTTCAGCGGGGACGGGTGCTTTCGGTGTTCTTGGAGTGAGTGCAGGAGGTGGAGTGTTCTAGGATATCGTATATGGTTAGTAAAGCATACACGCCGTAGAATAAGGCAAGGGTTTACCTGTTCGGTAGAAGGGACGACGTCTTCGTCAGTCTTGCTCTTCGTGTTTGCGTATAAGCCCATAGAGATAGACGGCTCAGGCGTAGAAGGCGTCGGGAGCTGCTCATTGGCGAACACGGGCTGCAGCGTCGTGTCCCGGGCCAGGGTTTCTTCTTCGTCCACAGGCTCGGGCTCGTCAACGACCATCGGGGCCGATTCCTCTTGCCGGCCGGGAGCAGGGATGGGAGAGGACAAGGGAGAAGACGAAGGAGACGGCGAGGGCATCGTCCTTATGCTCTCCCTACCCGGCGAGGGCATCGTCCTCACGCTCTCCTTACCAGGCGAGCTAAGCGGGCTCGACCTACCCGGTGAGAGCACCGTAGTCGATCTACCAGGCGAAGCCATCGTGCTCTCCCTACCCGGCGAGCTCAAAGGACTCGCAAACGGCGAACTAGGCGGAAGACTCCCCATTTCCATGACAGACTTGCACGGTGAGTCTTCCCTATCCTTGAACGGCGAGGATCTATCCCTAAGTTTGACAGGCGAGGAGCTGTCCCTATCTCTCATAGGTGAGGAGCTCCCCTGGACCTGATCACGTAGGCCAGAAGTCGTAGGGTGGCGTTCAGGCGACACCTCCGACTGCCGTTCAGGCGAGACGGAGGAGTGAGAACGCTCGGGCGAGACAGAAGACTGCATCCTCTCAGGAGACATAGAAGGCTGAGGCGAGCTCAACAAATCCATCAACGTCGGACGCTCTTTCCGCCTCCTCTCTCTCCCAACAGAGCCGACGGGGATGCTTGGTTCCCTTCTTGCTGGTTGAGACGAAGGGGTCCTCGTTGGTTGGAAGGACGACGCCTTTTGTGCTTGCATTTGTGGATGTATGCGCGACTGCGATGGCTGCGTTTGTGTTTGTAACGTCTGCGATGAAGGCCGAGGAAGAGGACGTGAGGTTGAGCGAGGAGTAGGAAGCGGCGTCGCAAGCTCAAGCTCAGGACTTGACATGGGCGGGGTGGGCAACATCTCCTCTGCCTTCCTCTCCTCCTTGCCTTTCTTGGTCTTTGATGGTGCCTCCTCCATCACACCCCTCCTTGCCTCCCTTGCCTCCCTTGCCTCCCTTGCCTCCCTTGCCTCCCTTGCCTCCCTTGCCTCCCTTGCCTCCCTTGCCTCCCTTGCCTCCCTTGCCTCCCTTGNGCCTCCCTTGCCTCCCTTGCCTCCCTTGCCTCCCTTGCCTCCCTTGCCTCCCTTGCCTCCCTTGCCTCCCTTGCCTCCCTTGCCTCTCTTCCCCTTCCGGCAAATGACGATGCGGCGAACGCTGATGACACATGTGAAGAGAAAGGAGTACCAGGAGTAGTAGGCGAGCTAGGAGTAGCAATGAAGGGCGTATCCCGCTCAGCGCTCGTCGAGAACGAGATCCGCCTTCGAACGGGGGAGAGCGCGTACGTCGATTCGGTGTCTGGGAGCTTCTCCTCCTCTCTCTCTTCTCCATAATCCTCTTCTTCTCCCCTTTCCTCTGCTTCATTATCATCGGCGTCCCCGGCGTCCTCTGTGTCTACGGGGCGTGATGGATATGAGTGTGATGGATGTGAGTGAGAGTGAGATGGATGGGAGTGAGAGTAGATATCACGAGGAGAAGAGACGTAATCCAGATACGTCGAAGTCGACGAAGTTGTCCGAGGCGGATGCGGGATAGATATCGGATCGAAGGGGTATTGCCGCGAACGAGATTGTGTGGGATACGCATACTGAGACCGGCGATCGAAGCCCGATGATGAAGGGGCGGGAGAGGCGAGTTTGGTGGGAGAGTAAGAGAAGGGCGAGGACTGTGTGCGGCGATGGCGTTGGTGGTTGTGGTTGTGCGGCGAGAGTTTTGGGTTTGACAGACGGGATTGTGAGATGGCTGATCGATAAAACGGAGCGGGGTGATGTCAGTACGATGTTAGAATAGAACCACCATGAGAACGAGAACAAGAACGATGGAATGTGGAATATGGGATGGGGATGACGAAGAGGAAGAGGCGAAGAGCCGGAGTGATCAATTGGTTTGAATTGTATGGGGTACTATGCATCCCGGAGGTCCGATAGATAGGCACTGCGCTGCGATCATGATTCATCGTGACCACACGAGGCTCAAGCGGCGACACATAGACGACGGGGCGGTGAACGGCGGCGGCAAAAAGAGGCACACAGAAGACAGAGCGGCGAAAAACTCAAACGAGTCTCCCGTGCACGAATTCGGGAAATCGCACTTCCGAATACGACTGACACGACTCACCAATCTGGTATCCCTCCTCCTCCATAAGCACCTCCCTATCACCCTCCATCCCGTACTCGTACGAATAAGCAGAAGGGCGTCCTGTCATCTGAGTTGATGGAGAGGAAGGCGGGGGCGTCGATAATGATGAGGAGTGTGTGTAGTAGGATCTTTCGGGTTGCGAGTAAGATGGTGTAGTTGTAGATTGGTAGATGTTGTCTTTGTTGTATGTGGTGGTGTTTGAGGAGGATGAAGAGGAGGTGGTGGTAGATCGATATGCATATGTCTTCTCGTACTCGAACTCGACCTCTCGACGGGAGGTGTAGCTCGTGCGCGGAGGTATAGACACCGCGTGATCGATAGGTTTCCCCGACTCCGACTCTCCTGCGTCCCTCCCCATCTCCCTCTCTCTCTCATACGGTTCGCTGAAAACTTTGCCCTCCCTTGTGTTTGCGTCGTATTCAGACTCCCGTAGGAACCACCCCGAGTGTCGATGGCGATGAGGGTGCTGATGAGGGAAGCTAGAGGAGGAGGTCGAGAGGGGCGAGGAGGACGACGAGCTACTAGAAGTGCCAGGAATAGTTCGAGAATAGTGCATCCCCTGCATGCCAGAAGGACGAGAGCTCGAGTAGTCGGTGTGGTACGGCATCCGAGGTGTAGGAGGTGGTCGATGGATGGAGGAGGGTGCAAGAACCGATAGCACGTCCGGTGTTTGTCACATGAAACGCGGGCACGTGCGGGGGTTGATTTGTTTGGGGTTGTTTGGGTGGGATCGAGATTCAGCTCGGCGGGATCTGGAGCTGAACGGGAAATCGGGCTTGCCTTCGACGACGATCGTGATTCGTGAACGCGTGAACGACACGACAAGGTCAAGTCTTGCCAGTGAGAGGTTCGAGAGGTGGAACCTATGCACCAAGCTTGCATAGGCTCGACAGTTCAAACCTCTCGAAAACAAAAACAACGTAATAAGAGGTCGAATGTGCGCATGCTGGTCATGGTGACTGGTGACCGGTGAGCCTCGAGCTCTGAACGCTACGATGGGCTGCGATCGAACATGACCGTCAAGAAAGGAAGCTCGAGAACCCGCATTTTGCTCAGCCCTTGCGAAGCAGCGGGTTTGACGTCCTTGACGTTGTTACAATTTCGAGCAGTGAAGGTGAGTGCACTAGTGGCTCGCGACGTCGTTCACAGACTCACCGACGAGTCGTTGTCCTCCTTCACCGAACACTGACTACTGAGTACTGAACCACCAGTAGTACTGTCGTCTCTCCTCGCACGCTCCTTGACTGCCCTCTCACCTGTCCTTGCATACCGTTCCAACACACCTCATTACACTCGTTCTCTCTACTCCTACATATACGCACGCACACCACGATCACGATGAAGCCCACCACCACCTTCAAATGTAAATTCGTCACCTACATCTACGCCTACCTCCTCAACACCTCGCCCCTCACTCGTCTTGCACAAGCCTCCCGTATTTGTCTACCCCCTACCCATCCCACTGACTTTCCCACTTCTCCTTACTCACTCTTCTTCACTGCTCACTCCTCCTTTACCGCTCACCAATCTTCCGATGCCACTCACTCACTCTCTCCCACCCGCTTACCACTCTCACAGTGCACATCCGCCCACGAATCCGTACTGGCATCCTACGCCGTGCTGGACCTTCCTCGTCTGCAGCTTCGTATGTGTGTTGTCTCGCAAGGTTGGGTGCTAGAGGGATAGAGGGATAGAGAGGTGGAGATAGACTCTAAAGGGTACGTGGTCACGGTTTGAACTTTTGCGAGCGTAGCGAGTCTGTCACTCATTACTTCTGCAACTCGGAAACCTCAGGCCGTACACTACGTCCACCACCATCATCCTCACACCCACCCAATCGAGCTTTACTAACTGGTACCATTCACCCGCTAGCAGCTTTGCAAGCTTCAGCTCCCCGCCTAACGCTCCCGATACCCCCCGCCCACGCCCACGCCCACGCCCCCGCCCCTCAACAACTTCCCAATCGCAAGTCCGTTCTACCACTGGCAAAACACCTGCCCCTCCCACAGCTGGAACTCGACCTCCCAGCTGCTCCTCCCACAACTCGGTTCAAGAGACCACGAGCGAGGTGGGGTGCGAGTGTCGGTGAGTCATCCGCGCATCTGCTTCAACGTATCCATATTCTCTTCTTGTCTAAGCTTTGTCTAGTATATACTTAGGAGACTGGGCAGCACACTCGTTTGTGTTCCTCAGAGCGAACCTTGCTTTGCCCGACTCTTGCCCTGGCTCAATGTACCTACCGATGATAACGCACGTCTGTATTGGATGGAATGGATACGTCCGAATAAAATAGTGCGCTGTATCCGGAGCCTCTTTGCGACTCACCGCAGTCCGTGGCCACTGGTACGGGTGACTAGTGCCGGTAATCGCTGCAGGCGGAGAGCCACACATGACTGCACATGGCCGATCTCGACCATGGCCTCTTGCACGCTCCTTTACCCGGATACCTCCCTCACCGCCACCTACCTCCTCAACACCTTCTTCCTCACTCGCCTTGCACAAGTTACTCACAGGCGCGCGAAATGTCTATCACCACACTCCCCACTGCCTGTCACTCTCCCACTCACTCTTCTTTATTACTCACTCACTCTTCTTTACTACTCACCAATCTTCCTTTACCACACTCCCCACCGCCTGTCACTCTCCCACTCACTCTTCTTTATTACTCACTCACGCTTCTTTACTACTCACCAATCTTCCTTTACCACTCACCAACTGACCCGTCTCCCCACCGCTCAACCACAGACAACCCGCTAACACACACCCGCTTCAAGCTACCACTCTGCTCTCAGCTGCAGTGCACATCCGTCCTCGAATCCTTGTCGCACACTGACCTCTCTACGCTGTACGCCGGACCTCCCTCGTCTCCAGCGTCAGCTTCGTATATGTGTTGTCTCGTTGGTTGCGTGCTAGAGGGACAGAGGGATAGAGATAGACGTGGAGACTCGAAGGGTACGTGGTCACGGTTTGAACGTTGTGCGAGCGTAGAGTATGGAGGCCGTCTCTTATCTCTTATGTACCTTGGAACCTTGAACCGCGGGCCGTATGTCCGTCCACCACCATCCTCACACCCACCAAGGCCAAGTTCTACTAACTAAGACCATTCACCTGCTAGCAGCTCCGCAAACTTCGACCCCCCGGGCAACACGCCCAATCCCCCCTCGCCCACGTCCAATTTCATACATCTCCATACTGGCACCCCTCGCCCACGCCCACGCCCACGTCCATACATCTCTACTACTCAGCAACATTCCAACTTTAAGTTCAACCTATAACTATCTCGACTCCCATTTGAACCGACTCTTCTCCTCAAACACCTACCCCTCCCACACCTCGACAGCTCCTCCCAGCCCCAGATGCTCCCCGCCTGAAGCTCACAGCGTCCGTCCAGCACTCCTCCGCTTGGGATAAGGCCGCGCGGTCGACGGGGTTTTCAGTGTGTCGTAGGGAGATAGCTGGAGCTCTGGAGTCTGGGTAGCTTCCTTGGGGTGCACACTGCAGCGCCAGACGCACGGACTTTCGGTGTATCATCTGCATAACACCCGCTATATCACCACGTCGACGAATGCATATACTGGCGTAGTTGCCCCTGAACGATGACCACGCACGTCCTAGTAGCTATAGGATTGTATAGTATTATAAAATGTTCACCCGTTGGCAATTTAGCAACTTGGCGACTTGGTCTGCTTAGAGAAAGCAAACGAGTAGCTACCGGTAGATGATCCCTGTGGTTCTTTGGCTCTCTTATAGGGCTAGGTAGTGACGCCACCCCTAGATCCCGTATGAATGTATGCACCCGTGCGCAGACGAGTTCAGTCTAGCGTAAGTACGCAAGTACGTAGAGTGCTGTACCGTACGTGAGTAACACCAGAGACACAAGCCCACCCATAGCCCCAGATCACGCAGTATAAAGATAACAGCACCATGTTAGATATTAATAAAGATACAGCATCAGTCACACATAGAATACAGACAGATAGATATCACAAAGATACACCAAACCGCAGCGCGAGCTCGTCCATCGTTATCCGTTTCGACACATCCAGCTCCATGCACATCCGCAACAGGGGCAACACCTCGACCA
>JAXQGX010000916.1:0-10975 GCA_037040455.1 Irpex sp. P115-07
CGCAAGAGCAAGTCGGGCAAGTACCCTATCAAGATTTTGCAGACCGTCCCCAGTGGTTTGAGACACGTCGGAACACCGAATATCGATGGCGAATTGGTCTCTGCTCTCGCCTCCGAGCTCCCCGTAGCCACTATCATTCTATTACTCGAGCACATCGCTATCTCCAAGTGTGAGTGTGTTTTCGGATGCACGCCGCCCAGCATTAGCTAACTTCTTTCTCAGCATTCGGTCGTGTTAACGGCTACAAGATCAATCCTAACCAAGAGCTGATTGCTATCGGCGTTACAAACACGGTGGGAACTGTCTTCGGCGCATACCCCGCCACGGGCTCCTTCTCGCGTTCGGCGTTGAAGTCCAAGTCCGGTGTCCGCACTCCTGCCGCCGGTATTCTCACCGCCGTCGTTGTCATTGTTGCATTGTACGGCCTTACACCTGCCTTCTTCTGGATCCCGAATGCTGGTCTCTCTGCCATCATCATCCACGCGGTCGCCGATCTCGTTGCGCCTCCCAAGCAAGTCTACAACTTCTGGCGTGTATCACCTCTCGAGTTCTGCATTTGGACCGCCGCGGTCTTGGTCACTATATTCTCCACCATTGAAAACGGTATCTACACTTCCATCTGCACATCCGCCGCCCTCTTGCTTGTCCGTATCGCCCGTCCTCGTGGCTATTTCATGGGCAAGCTCAGTCTCCGATCCGCCGACCACAACGCTCAAGAGTCTCGCGATGTATACATTCCCCTCAACCCCAAGGCTTCCCTCCAGAACAGCGCCGTTAAGGTCCTACCTCCCGCCCCCGGCGTTATCGTCTACCGCTTCGAAGAGAGCTTCGTCTGTCCTAATTCCTCTATACTTAACTCCGAGATCGTCGACTATGTCAAGGCGAATATGCGTCGTGGCGTGGATGTGAGCAAGATCAGGCTCGCTGACAGACCTTGGAATGACCCTGGCCCTCGTCCTGGCCAAGACGAGAGCGCTGAGAACAACAAGAAGCCTGAGCTGAAGGCTATTGTTCTCGACTTCTCTACTGTGTACGTCCCCAACCTTCTTGACCCTTCTAGTTACGTTACTGACGTTGAATTTCAGCTCTCAAATTGATACCACTGCCGTGCAAGCTCTTGTTGACACCCGAGACGAGGTCGAGAGATGGGCAAACCATCCTGTCGAGGTATATCCTACCAAACTCCACACGTTTCTAACATTTGCTCACACGGCCTTCATAGTTCCACTTTGCTACCGTCCTCTCACCCTGGATCCGCCGAGCTCTCATCGCCGGTGGGTTCGGTATAGGGCGCAAAGGACGTACGCCGGCAGAGATCGCGCCTGTTGTCGATCTCGGCGACGTCCGCAACGTTGAAGACCAGGATAACGACAGTGACAACGCCACCGGCGAGAAGATTGACCTCGAGTCGAACAGACAGCAGCCCATAACGGAGCTGCGCAGAGGATCGTCGTCGTCGCACAGCGATGCAGCTATCGCGTACGGCCAGCCTATATCACTGGAGAACACTCCCTTCTTCCACTTCGACGTCGTTGCTGCTGTGAAGGCCGCCGAGGGCAATCTGCTACACGACCTCACCAGGGCCCCAAGCTCCGACTCGGTGAACTCTGTGAATGGGAAACGTCCCATTCGCGAGTGAGCGTTGTAACATTATCTCGTTTGTTTCTCATGTTTCTGGACTAGACCGTGGGTTTCCCTTGACGTCCTTTCAAAAGTTCAAATGCTACTTGCATACTATCGGAGTTGGTGATGGATGTCGGTTGTCTCTGTTGTTGGATAGAGTGTTTAATCTAGCTGTAATCTTTACAATCATGTACGAGTAGGATACTTATTCTTGTTTCTCTTCATCTCTTTACGACCATCGCAATGATTCACATGCTACTACCTCAGAACTACCTCTGTCTCTTCGTGTGCTTTCGTGCATCTCAGACCATGCAAGTGCTGTAAGTATGTCATCTCCGGCGGGTGATTCGCTTGGAAAGGGAGGACGAACCTCGATCGGGCATGGATCTTCTTTTAGTCTGCCAACCAATCATTTGATGCGCCTCGCATCAATTCTGGAAAGCGTCGGGACCAGAATGATCGGCATGACCGGAATTTGGAGACGCTTGTAACTTGCTCTGTAGCACTCAGTTGCTATTGTGGACTTTGGCTTCAAAACGCGTAAAGCGACATGTCACTCTCCTTTTTGGTTTCAAGATGTATACCCAGGATAGCACCAGTTGTACGGCCGTTTACCACCTCGACCGCCCTTCTATCCGGGCACAATAAGGTCGGTTTGTTGCATATTGTTCTATGTTAATTCATTGACGGCAGCGTGTCTGGCTAGTGGTCGAAAATCAAGGGACAGAAGGCTGTTACGGACGCTCAGAAGAGTGCGTTGTACGGAAAGGCCGTAAAGGTACGCCGCAACCTGATATGCCCTCTGCACGTCATGCTAAGGACGGCTCTTCACGCTGTAGGACATTGCAGTGGCCGCAAGACGTACGTGTCAGTTCTCCCATTTTATATGGATTCTGTTTCCCTTGCTTAATTGGTATCTTGTTATAGAGGGTGGAAGCGCGGATCCGGAGACGAACCATGCCCTTGCTGCTGTTGTAAAGCGAGCGAAATCGCAGGGTGTGCCGAGGGATAATATAGACAAAGCCTTGAAGAAGGTACGCTCGACCCTCTTTGAATTAGCATTCACTCTCTAGACGCATCTTCTGGCACTGTAGGCTGCAGGTGCGAAGGATTCGGGAGAACAGCCTGTCACTTATGAAGCTATGGCTGGAACTGTGGGTATTATCATGTACGTTCACCTTATTATTCCTGTTCAATAATTCGCGCTCAAAGTCGAGTTCAGAGAATGTTCGACGAACAATGCCAACCGTACAGCCACACGAATACGCGAACAACTCAATCGCAATGGGTATGACGTTCGATTCATTCCCTGATACCATGGCTTATGAGACTTTGTCCAGCGCGCGGTTAGCACCAGTAATGTTCCTTTTCGAGCGCAAGGGCTCTGTGCGAATAAGCTTGGACGAAGCAGATGATCTAGACGCGAAATTGGAACGCGTGGTAGATGTTGCTCTCAATGCCGGAGCGGAGGATTTCGAGAACGACGAGCCTTCTGAAGGAGTCGTTGAAGTCGAGGTAAGCGCGACATCTATGTCTATAGAGGTCAACCTTTCTGATAAATATCCCAGTTTAAATGCGATCCAGCGGCCTTGAGCAAGGTAACCGCCGCAGTGACAGCTCCAGGATTGGCCAAAGAGCTGCTCAGTAGTGAGCTCGTCTACACGCCTATCGATAAAGTGGACGCACAGGACGATGAGCTGACAAACAAGATATCGACTCTTGTCGACAGTCTAGAGGAGCTAGAAGATACTTTGAGTGTATGGACAACCATCGACTGAGGTACTCCCNCCCCGCACACAAGACTACCGTATCACAGCGAGCTTTTGGCTCCATTCATTATCATACAACGCAATGCTAATCATGCTAATCAAAAATACAATGCAAAATCTAGTCCAAACTCATCGTCTCTCTATCTAAGTGTCATAACTACTTCTTCTCTGTGAACGTGTGATACGACGTATGGACCGAGTTGTGGTTGTGCTCGTGCTCTGCAGCACGCACAGCAGCGGCCAGGTCGAAATGGAAGAACGGCGTCGACGGCTGGACGAGTGGAGCCCTTCCCCCGCCGATTTTCCCTCCGACATCCATGCTATTCACCGTAAACTCGGATGACGAACGCGAGCTCGAAGGTGTTGGGGTTTCGATAATAGCTTCTGGATCGTCTGTAAGATGAGGGTGGGCGTCGTTCGGGTCCTCCACACTGTGCTGAGGATCGGCGATGTACTCGTCATGATAACGTGTAACGGGTGCGATTTCTGGTTGGACATGAATGCCATGTTCAGAGTTGCTAGTCCCGAAACCAGCTGCCACCAGTGAACGACGAATCCACGGAGACAGGATGGACGCGAAATAGAACTGGATGGGACGATCCGCCCATCGCTCGACTTCGTTTCTGGTATCCACCAATGCCTGAATACCAGTTGTATCGATGTGTGAACTGGTAGATTGACATATCAGTATCATGTACTTCTGAAAGCTGATCTAACTTACATCGCAGAGAAGTCTAACACCACGGCGCGCAATACAGGCTTCGATACGTTCGCGAGCTCTTCATCCTTGCGTCCGGGATCGTTCCATGGGCGATCGCTTGCCTTCACATCGGTCATATCCTTGCCTCGCCTCGTGTGTTCCTTGACGTAGTCTACGACGGCATCGTTGACGAGAGAAGAGTTAGGGTACAAGAAACTCTCCTCGAAACGATAGATGACAACACCAGGGGCAGGAGGGTAGACCTTCAGGTGCGGGTTCATTACACCGTCCTTTGGCTTCAACGGGACGAAGACCTCCCGTGCCTCTGTGTTATGATGAACCGTGAGTTTACCGAGGAAGGAGCCGCGAGGTCGTGCGATACGAATGAGAAGAAGAGCAAGCGAAGCCGCCACGGAGAAATAGATGCCATCTTCAATGGTAGCGAAGATGGTAACGAAGACAGCCGCCAGCCAGATAATGAACTCGAGAGGAGAGACGCGCCAGAAGCCGTAGACCGATGCGGGAGATGCAACGAGATCAGCGACTGCGTGAATAATGACGGCAGAGAGAGCGGCGGTGGGGATCCAGTAGAATGCAGGTGTAAGACCGTATAGCGCGACGATGACCACAACAGCGCTGAATAGCCCGGCAGCGGGGGTCTTCACTCCGGATTTGGATTGGAGTGCAGAGCGGGAGAACGAGCCGGTAGCAGGGTAAGCACCAAACAGAGTTCCGATAGTGTTCGTTACACCAATGGCGATCAGCTCCTGGTTTGGGTTGATTTTGTAGCCATTGACACGACCGAACGCTGCAGTGAAGCTTTAGTGACATGATGTCAAAGGTAATAAATAAAACTACGAACACTTTGAGATGGCGATGTGTTCAAGGAAAAGGATGATCGTCGCGACAGGTAACTCTACAACCGTTGGTTAATACAGGACGCAACGGGACATCTAAGAACACGACGTAAACTCACCACCAGCCAGAGCGGAGATCAGGTCCGGATCGATAGTCGGTCGACCCATGTGCGTAAAACCACGGGGAACGTCCTGCAAGATCTTAATGGGGTAGCTCCCAGACTTTGATCGTCGATGGCGAGTATACAGCCAGGAAGCGAACGTGAGGACGATAATCACAAAGGCGTTTCTGAAGACGTTGAAAAAGAAGAAAATGCGAGCTGCCACCGGATATTAATCATCTGCGGAGGAATTATATAGGAGAGGCGTACCTGCATGGGGATACCTCTTTGTCATGCGTAGACAAAGCCATCTGATAAAATACAGGAAAACGAGACCTGGGATACCGAAGGCAGCGTCGAGCTTAGTATATGGCAGATGCTTCAGCGAGTTGATGATCACTTTATACGTTGCGGCGCGTGTGCTGGCCATAAAGTCAGTTTAAGCGGAGATCGCACTAAGGTGGACTGGTCACTCACTCGAAGCCCTTCAGTCCCAGCAAACCGGGAACCTGACCGGATACAATGTTGATGGCAGATCCAGTCATGAAACCGCTGACTGCCGGTGCAGGAATGAACTCGACAATCCATCCCAAGCGAAGGAGGCCAATTCCCAGGACGATGAAGCCACAGATAAAGGCGACGGTCGTTGCTATTTGAGGAGCTTCCCATACCCCGGGATGTGCTTCGTTGACATGTTTGATGATCTGCGAGACCGTGAGAGACATAACGGCCACGGGACCGATCGACACATCCTTCGAAGTCGCGAAGAACTATTACTCTAATTGAGTATGACATCGATGACAAGCTCGGTCAGAAGACGCTTACACAGTAAACCAAGACGCCGACGAAGGAAGAATACAAGCCATACTCCGCGGGAAGCGTAGCGATCTGCAATGGGCCGTGAGTTACATAGAGAAGCTGGACGAGGGTACGACTTTACCTGAGCATAGGACATACTCTGCGGCACGCCGACGATACCAACGGTGAGGCCGGCTACGAGGTCGCCATATGCCCACCCGAAGTCTGTCGATAGGCAAGGTAAGACACATTCAGTAGAATTGCAGAGCGATACTCACTGTAACGGTGGATCCATCCGAGAATGGGGAATAAACTGGTCACATAGCTGATTGCCTATGCAACGGTGTAAGTGAGACGGCGTGTTTGGATCCTGAGTAATACATACCCTGCTCGTCGGATTTTGAGCGAGACCCTTAGCCCAGTCCACGGTAGAGATGACGGGAACGGCGTCATCGGGGTATTCGATGACTTGTTTACCAAACTTCTTCAACTTGTCCACAGACGCCATGATGCAGAGGAGGAAAAGGAAAGGAAAGGAGAAGAGAAGAGAGAAAGAAGAGAGAGAGGAACTGGGATTCCATCTGGGGAGACTAGCCGCACCATTTATACGACATCTTGTGGTGACAAATGCGCACTCAGAACGATCCACGAAGGTAAGCTGAACTTGACATTGCATTCAATTTCCGCTGGAGCCTAGTGCATCGGTGAAGAAAGCTCTGGGCGAATCCTGTACTTTGGGCGCGCGGAGCGAACGAGTAGGAATACGTGCATAACCTTACGCATCATGTTTGACACCTTCGTGGGAACAGTCGTTTGTGGCGATCTGACAGAAGTTTACGAGACTTTCTGCGAATTCACTTAGTACCATTGGCTCAAAGAGACGTGGAGGACATCACTAACAGCCGCCGGAAGCCAGTGATATTGTTTGATGGGGAGGGACACCGCAAAAATAAGCCTGTTTTTGATGTTGCGGCTGTTGAACTGCCCTCCCTCTACAGACTACGTCTCCGAATTCCGAATAGTATTCTTATAATTAGCAACAGTCGTGTCTCGAAGTTGGGCCGCCACATACCTCGGTCTGCATATCTGTCTCCGCCGTCTAGTACCTACTCTACTACAACATAGGGACGGTGTTCGTGTGACCACCGCATCATATGCGCCATACGTACGTTGGAGAGCTCCTAGGAGCGAATATGCCACCGATAGGCGACCCTGCAGTTGTATCAGAAAGCCAGTTAATCGTTGTGCGCATGGATGAGATAACAAACAAGCTCGTACTGACAATGTGCAGCCATTGACAGCCATGAAGGTAGACATCGCATCTGTCCGAGAATCGAGATCAAGGCCGAGGCTACGTATGCCAAGCCTGTCATCCCCTTCGGTGCACTGCTCTTTAGACTGAATTGACCGTGAATACAAGCATCCTCGGCCGAGGAATCTCTGGCAAATACAAGCAGATACATCATGTCGTCGAGTGTTGCGATACTCCCATGACGGATCGTCGCATTCAACGCCTGCTCAAAACGTCGCGAGGCCCGCGTGCATGCAAGGATGGAAGTTCACGCCCGGTCCAGGCGAAGCCCTGCTGCCCCGCAAACACGTTTTCTCTATTGTGGAATTGACTCAATAGCACTTTGACGCACCTGTATGTCCACTCGCCAAATGAAGCGCGGTAGGCAAGTAAAGTTGATGCGGCTGGGTCTTGCCATTTTTGTCAAGGAACGACCAACTTGTCCGGGGAAATCTTGTAAAGAGCCGAACGTCTGCGGCACCGTATGCCAATAGTTCCGCAATTAAGCATGTCCAAGTAGGCACGGTCTCCTGGTCGTTCGTGTGCAAATGCCATTCGCCATCATCAATGGGGGTGGGATGTTGCAGTATTGGTCTCCGAATTCCGAATTGCCTGTTTATATATGTCGTGAGCTTGCCAAAATGGACAAAGCACAGCTTGTTCTGTGAGGTTCTGTAGGGTTGCAAATTCGGAATTGCTAGGGTTCGCTTCGTCCGAGGAAGATGAATTTGATGTGAGGGTTGTGTTTGTTGCCGCGACCGGAGATGACGATCAACACCATCAAGTCTAATTCTTACTCTATCAAGCCACATACAGAGCTTACGGTTGAGGCAGTTTTGAAAATGCGACTTTGACCTACTCCTATCACAGACAAATCCTTTGCCATCATAAAATCCACGCAAATGATAGACGGGTGGCAGCCATTGCAATATGGATCGCGTAGGACGCATGCCTATGTTGAATTTACTTTAGCTATTCGTGGATGGAGGGGGAAAGAAAAGGCTCCAGCTTCCATATACTTAACTATTCTCGAATTATCTTATGACGTTCTACTCTGTCCGTACCACCGAGCGCACAGAGGCGTCATATGCCTCTACCTATTCCGCCGATATCTGCAATCCCACGTTGGTGTGCCGACATAACGTACCCCTTCAGCTTGCGAACGTCGCTTTCGGTGTAACTATCGCGATTGTGCTGCATGAGATACGTTCCGAGTTGTGTCCACGTTACTTTGGTAGCGGAAGTGCCTCCCCAATTGGATCAAGCCGTAGCAAGCCTTCACGGAGCTCGCCCTTGCCCGTACCATTTCGGGCGCAGCGATACCCATGCATCTGGACCTGTTCCGCCGACATCAACAATTCCGATCTTTTCTGCCAATGTGATATACGACTTGAACTTCGGAGATCCAGCCTGTTTGTATATATTGGGATTGTGCTGAACAAGGCGAGGGGCCAGTGCTGTTCTAAGCACCTTCGGACTCCCGGCACGTCGACATTCGTCCAGAGCATGTATCATCAGAAGGAAGGGGCCAGCACCTTGTATTTCCGAAGCAGAGACAGTCTCTACACCCATGTTGGCATTCACGAAGGTGCTTTGGCTGTTCAGGAGAGCCGCCGGTTCAGACAGAGCGGGCTGTGGGGACCCGAGTACCGTAGCGCTGATACTGTGTGGAACAGGCTGTTGAACAGGCAAACTCGTCGACTGCGACTGGGCAGGTTCATTAGCAGCTGCAGGGGTATTCGACAATGTCAACAACGTCGTTGGCCAGCCGCTGGGCGGTAGGTAGGGCGTGATGACCTCAGTCGGCGGTGGTATAGGCTGAGATACGGCCGGTTGAGCCGATTCTGCCTGAACAGCTACCGCAGGTTGGGGTGAAGGAATGGAGGGCTCGCCAATCGTGTTCTGGTTATTCGAAAGTATATGTGCAAAAGTCAGCGACGGTTTGATAAGAGTGGCGCGAGTTACAAACAGGTTGGTTGACATTTGGCAATGTACTGTCGATATCCGCGTGCTTTGTAGAAGGTGTACGCGGTGCTCCTTGGGGAGTTGTGGAGTCGCTGCATAACTCATTGGTCTAGACAAAGGCAAATTACTCGAATAGTAAGCTTCATACGCCCCGATGATGGTTCCCGTAACACGTACATTGAGGTTGGTAGCTATGTCAGCAAAAGATGATTCAACGCTTTCGTTGTCTGCGGGAGGAGCACCAGCATCCGGAGAAAATAGTAGGTCCTCCGTATCGTCTAATGCTGACTCAGAGGCGGCCAAATCAAGTATGACACGGCTGGCCTTCGTAGGAGACGACTGTTTCAAGTTTGCTGACAACCATGGAGCTCGTGGTAGCTGCTCCGAATCCGCTCGTCCATGTGAAGGGCGGGGCGGTCCCGCATTCCCATCCTCCTTAAATGATAGGCGACGGCCAGTATTAAGGAATGGGGATAACAATGAGCTGCCCGATGGTGATGGTGCGCAGTTTGAGCTCCTCTGTGATGTGTCGATATTAGGTCGTAAACCAGTTATGTCACTAGCACGTCGACGACCATGCGGGGCGTCCTGCTTTCGCACGACGAGTGCATCCCAGTCCAGAATTTCCGTCGCGCGGTGGCTGAACTTGGGATGGGAATGCTGAGGAGCAATGACCACGGTATGATAACCCCTGTTGCCAAGAACTGATAAGGCATACACGAAGTCTCTATCACCAGAAAGCAGGACGATAGTAGCCGGAGCTTCAGTGTCCAATGCGAAGGCCATCATGTCCACTGGATCGATAAGTACTCATTAAGCTGATGTCTGTACAAGGACACACATGGCATTCGTACCTAACATCATCTTATCAGCTACATCCTTCCTTCCATTATGGGGACAATCGGTAAGAGATACGCCACACGACTGGAGTTCAGAACGTAAAGCGAGGGATTCAGAGGAAGCCCGCGCTGAGATCTCAAGGTATGCTTTGAAGATCTTGATTGGACCATATTTCAACGCAATGCGCCGGATATTATCCACTTCCCATCCTCCAGCCTTGTTATGGAGGGCACAGTTCTCTGCATGCAATCAGGTTACTTGATTCTAAGCGCGCAACGCCGTCGATCGCGAGGTGAGCTCACCGAAGTCCCAGAAGATTGCTACAGGCTGTCGCTGACGATCCATTACGGAGACAAACGAAGAGTACGAGACTAGGGTCTAGGATAGCATGCAAAGAGGCTGCTATTATATCGACAGCAGCAAGGCGGCTACGGGATGTCAGACAGACTCGACAAGTGGTCAGAATACAACAGTAGAATGCCTGTATTTGACGGTCGCCTCGTTTTGTACGCAACGTGTAGCACAGGTATGAGGTTGTCAGCCAATGCACACAGTTAGCTGGCTGATTTGAAGACCTATCCTGAGAGGAGCGATGCCGCGTGAGAGGGAACAGTGCTCAAATGACTTCCATAGCTGTGTCTTGCATGCAAGCTGAATAGACTTCGGCGTCTGGTCCAGTCCGGAGCGCTCTCATGTTCCTTGATGTTCTTGCCTCACAAGAAGTGCGAGGTGGTAGATGAAAAACGAGGAAGATGTCTTGGTGGCCGTCGAGAGCAAGAGTGACGAACTCGCCGCGGACAACGCGTACGTCGGTGGTGAAAAGCGCCCATAGATTCCCACTGTAATCAGCGTCTACTTTAGCTGGGCATTGGTTCCCGCCACGACCTCCTCAGCGAGGGCAATCCAATCTCATGCGGCCACTACTCTTTCTGTCGCTCGTTATACCTCTGGTAGCGGCAGGTGCAAGTGAAAATGATAGCCTTTTGTGGGGCGCATATCGTCCAGGCCTCTACTTTGGCCTAAGACCACAG
>JAXQGX010000917.1:0-10915 GCA_037040455.1 Irpex sp. P115-07
GAGAGAACGGTATTTAATGGTGGGGTTCGAACGCGCAGCGTCGAGAGAAACCAGACCAGGCTGGGAGTGAAGGGAAAGAAAGGAAACGGGGGAAGACATGGTGAATGTGGAAAATATAGAAGGGGGTAAAAACAATGAAAGCAGAAGGTAAAAGGAAACGTAGGTGAGGAAGATAGAACGACCGCATGGGGGTATTTATACGCGTCGAGACTGAACAGGGGCTACCTATACCAGCCATTCCTTCGACAGCGGCAGCGGCTGACAGCGCGCACTTCTTGGCTCTAGATTACTCTGTGTGGCCTTGCACATGAAAAGAAGCATACTCCTAAGTATTGCACAATTCAAAGAATAAATAAGTACTCATCCGTCTGCATTCCACGAAGTTTCGAGGGAAGGTGGTCATGCTTTCATCGTTATACCGCACCTAGATATGGCAGGGACCGACAATTGAAACGTCGGCTACTTTCGAAGAAAGCCCCTGAGGCACACAGGGCAGCGTTGTATGATTTGTTGTTTTGTTTCTTATGGTAGCTGTAGTCTTGTGAAGCTTCAGTCCGGATAGGAGTCGAGCTTGAGAGGACTCTCCTGGACGCCACAAGGCGGGCGCCTTTCCATATCAGGCATTTGGTGTTAAGGTTGGCAAAGTTATAACTTGATGCCGCCAGACTTCACACCCAACGCCTCGCGTCACGCCAGCTGCTGGGACTCCGCCAGAAATCATTCTAGGCGTATTATAAATATTCAGGGGCTTACTAGGTTTACTTCGCCTTCCAATATACCGGACAAGAGCCCCTGGCCACATCGCCGTTTCCTGCGCCCCCGATAGCCGATGTTCATCTGAACTTTCACGGAGCGCAAGAAGCACCATGAGACTCCTAAATATCCTAGAAAACACATTAAATATAAGATAGGAGTCCTATGAGCAATGGAAGTCGAAGATCTGCCTACGAAGTCAGCCCAGTCACGATTGTAACGTTCGCCGCCTCTACTAACAGCAGTCAGCCCATTGGGTGGTATACAAGGCCATAGAACGTGCATTCGCTCTAAAGTTTACCCAGTCACACTCCCGAGCACGAAGAGCCGGCCTGCGACGCCAACAATCAGCCAAGCTCTCGAATCCAAGGTCGCGTAACACTTACTCCCCTACGGTACGCGTCGAAGCCAACAGTCTCAAGATGAAAGCTGGACTCACTCCCGGTAAGTGTTGTGACTGGTTGACCTGACCAGCTAAATATTGACCACAAGCCATGTTAGCGGCCATTGTGGTCGGATCCATCGCGCTCGGCGTCATGTGCATTGGTATCGCAGCAACCATATACTACTCCATCATCGTACCGCGCATAGCCCGCAAGCGGCAGAGGCAAGCACAGATCGAACAAACGCCTCCGGCTTCCTATTCGCCGTATCTCGACCAAAACGCGGGCGAACTCACCACCCCTCCGCTAGCGGGAGAGAAGAGCCTGTATGCCGCGATGTTCGTGAAGGAGGGGGATAGCAGGGAGATGTCGTTGTCTCCGCCCGTGCCCGCGTACGCCGCAGACAAGAGGGAAAGGTTTTCGACAGCGACACACGATGGTATTTGGTGGGTTGTGTGAAGGGGGAATGAGCACCCGATGGGCGTATACACGGTAGTTTTGCCCTGTCACAAGCATCAGTCAGAGCATCGACTTCTGTATACGCACCAACACCCGTCACAGTGATTGTAATGATTCTGTATATGTTTCGAAGCCTGGAGTACCCCGCTATCGGAGGCGCGTGTGAGATTGAATTATGCATATATAAATCGCAAGCCAACAACGAGCGAAAGTATCTATTGGAACTCGGGTGTGCAGTGTTCTCCAGGACCGTAAGGCTAACACAGTCAATGTCAGACAAGAGCACTGAATTCTGAACTACTCGTGCGTTTACCTTCTCTGTCAATGCGGTGAGACCAGCAGAGTTCTCGCTCGTATGACGTCCACTCTGGGGTCCAGGTTTCGGTCGTTCACCCTTCTTGAATGCGTCAAGAAGCTTCGTCGTCAGCTGAGGTGTGAGATCCTCCTGTATTTCGCACAAAGTCATCAGTCATACGTGTATATTGACAGAAAATTGGGACGCACGTAGAAGTCATCTCCGACAACCAACATAGGTGCATTGCTGCAAGCACCCTGGCACTCGACTTCAATCACAGTGAACTTTCCGTCCTTCGTCGTCTCTCCGGGCTTGATGCCACCAAGGTCCTTGCAGACGGTGTCGAGGATATCGTACGCTCCGCGCAACATGCAGGGTGTTGTCGTGCAGACTTGGACAAAGTGTTCGCCTATTGGCTCTCTACAAATTTAGAGCATGCGATATTTAGTATGAGCATTGCATAGAAGCTCAACAGAGACGCAGCACAGAAACGTACCGGTTGAACATAGTGTAGAACGTCGCGACCTCATACACCCGCATTGGTGGCATCTCCAGCAACTTGGCTACATAGTTCATGACGCTAATACTTGTCCATCCCTTGTTTTGCCGTTGGCCGAGGTCGAGTAATGGAATGACAGCGGCCTTCTTGTACTGGGGTGGGTAGCGTGCAATAATTTCGTGGGCCCGTTTGAGGTTCTCGGGGTTAAACTCAAAGTGTATCTGTCATCTACATTAGTTACTGAAATATAGCCCCATAGTTAATACTACGCACCTTTGGGTTATTGTATGAAGTGTCACGGTGCTGAGAAAGACACAGACGGCTAAGTATACCGAGTAGGGGTGCAGCACAAGTAGATGAGACATACGACGAACAGGGCATCGGACTTGCGTGCGGGGGTCGTCGCGATCTTCCTGACCGCCGTGCGCTGAACAGGCCGCGAGAGTTGCTTTACGAGGCGGGCGGCGAACATGGCGGACGACGAGGGACCTTTAGAGGATGGTGAGGAGGAAAGTTCGGGCAGTGAGCACGAACTCAGTCGGAGCGGCGCGGTTGCCAGTTGTTTCAGCGCTTACCCCACGTGTGAGCATAAATCCCGCCTTCTCATTGGTCAGGCAGATCTCAGTGGTATTCAGATAATCCTGAGTGGTCGACGAGAAGTAGTTGAAATGGTATACAAAACATGGTCCACAGCACAACACATAAGAGTAACTTATTAACAAAAGACAACACAGCGGTAACCTCAGTCGTCGCCTTCACCGTCGTCGACGCCATACATGCCCTCTCCGCCCTCAGGCAACCGTTCGATAACATATTGTACGTCCTCCTTAAGATCTTCACAGTAACGCTCTATGTGGCTCGTATTAGCTCGGTATTTTTTCGAGAACCATACGCGGCCACTTACCCAATGGTAGATCAAATTTGTCCAACCCTGTACAAATCCGTGGTCAGTCTGTGTCCTATTTCAGGCAGCCAGGCATTCGTTGACTTACCAAACGGCATCTCAATTTCGTCCGCTATGCCCTCGATTCCCATAAGCGTGAATGCAACCACAGTAACGACGGGTATCATTCCCCATCCAAGCTCCTTGATTAGGGTGAAGGGAAGAGAAAACAGATAGAGCGTCACGGTTTGCTTGAGGTGAATGCTATATGACCTTGGGATGGGCGTATTCGCCACACGTTCCATATTTCCAAGGTTATCCACCATCGACTGGAGTCTGCGTAGCTTGCTATCAGGTCGTGTTGGGAGAATATGAGTCGTTCGAGACGTACATCGTGTTAAGAGCATTAGCACCAGCTGGTCCAACCGTCTCCAGGTAACCATCCCGTTTGAACTTGAAGATTGTACGTCCAAGTTCATGCGCAATCCTACACAAATACATCATCAGCGAACATACTCAGCCACAGTTTGCGTGGCACTTACACCAAGGGCAGTGGTGTTGTTAAGCTCTCCGGGGAAGGGTGGAAGTCGATAGTAGAATGCAATGCACTTGACAACAGAGGAGTATTCGAGGACTTCACTCCCGGCTGCTTGAGACGGTCCTTGCTCCTCTTCACTTTTAAACGTTTCGTCGCGTCCAACCTGGACCCGTCCAGGGACGCTCCACTTTGTGTCGGAGAATCATCTTCATCATCGCTCCCCACCGTCGACCCAGCCCTCGTAGTATGTTCTGTCGCCGAATAAGACGTCCACCCAGAATTCTTGCGTTCCTGGGATTTAACCAGCTTCACGATACTCGGGGGCAGGATTCCAAGGTAGTCCTCCCAATCCAGGCCATCTTCACCTCGCAGGTAGTGCTTGACAGCAAATGCGTAGGATACGCAGAGTTTCATCGCTCGCACCTTCTTTCGACGAAGCTCTTTTGCGGTCAATTGCGGTGCAGAGGCACCGGCGGCCTTTGACTTAGGGTCATCCGCGGGAGGTACGGCAACATTGACCCATATGAGACGAGATAGGTTGCGGATCTAAAGCCACATAATATTAATATGGTCTGTAGGAGGATGGGCTTGTGGCGATCGCTACCTGTGATATAGTAGACTGAAAGTCCTTCCTCCCCTCCCAATAACGGTCATAAGACGTCCTACGACAGAGTCCTCAGAAGTAGAAAGCGGCGTAGTGTATCAACTACATACCCGTTCCTAAACACAAGGATCAGGCCAACCTGGGAGAATCTTAGCACTCGACGGATCTGAGGTAACTGAAACACCAAACATACCACGACTGAAAGCAGAGGCACCACCGAGTTGGGTAGGGCAACGTTATATCCCTTCTCCCACAAATAGGCAATGATGGAGGCAAAGATGGTGACTGTTAGAACCGGCCCAATGATCCTCGGAAATATCTGAACACCTATAGTTAGAAAGGTCGAATACACAGAGTTAGAGTTGGAGGTCATGCTCACGCTTCCTTGCAGTCGGAGAACATCCGGCAGCCACGAATACTGTCACAACATTAGACAGCAGTATGAGCGAACTAACATGACCTGACCTTTCTGAGCTGCTGTCGTGTGATCAATTTCTTCTGCAGGCCATGGTCGTCAGTTAGCGATACTGGATCCAAGTGACGTCGTACATACCTTCCCACTCGAAGTCGTCACCAGTTTCTTCGTTGTTTGCACAGTTAGCACAGATGCCATGGTACTTGGCGTAAAGGTAGATCGATATGCTATGCGATACTACGATGCAGATAGAATTCTTCAGTCCGTCCGGGGTATAGCAGTCGTTCCGAATGGCGTTGTGATGAATGACCTCAGTCGTGAATGCTCATGAAAGTTCGTGAAGGGCCACTGCGAGTTGTGTTGAGGTTCTGAGACCTGTGGTCGTGGTAAAGGTGCAAGCTGGGCCTCTGCTATATGTTGGCCGTGACTGAGCCAACCAGGCCCCATCACGCCAGAGAACAAGTTACGAGTAACAACATCACGCGCGCACGATTCACCGGTCTCTCGGCCCAACTCACTCTTATGGTCTCAGACGCTCACAATTGGAACGGGGTTGGAAAGGTGCTCATGAATCTGACTTGGTCCACACAATGTGCTATGCATTCGTAATGCTGAATGTTAATGATATTATCCTTCGGCCACCTCAATACTCTTCATCATCATACGGTCTCACCGACTGCAGCCTCTGCATCGTCTCCCTAAGCTCGGTCTCAGCAAAGACAGCATGCTCCTTCGCCACTACCAACTTCTTCTCCAACTCGTCAGCCGTCATCTCCCTCGTCACCCCATTCTCAGTAATCATGCCGATCTGGTCAAACTTCTGCAAAGTATTGCCCATACGCGGCATGAACCCGTGAGGGTCCCAGCCGTTGTCATTGAAGGACAACACTGCGCGCACGGCGGCCGTGTTAATGTCCCGATGCAATTCTTCCAGCTTCGACAATTGAACCTCCATCCAACGCGCCCGTCGCTCCAGAGCAAGAGTCAGCGCTGTAACTTCATCCTCTTTGGCCTGCTTGTTCTGCTCCTCGTCGCCTTCCTCCAGGAAGTCATCACCACGGAGCATATCGCGGAGTACACCGTCAAATGACGAGCTATCATCCCAGGTCGTGCGAGGAAGCAAGCGCAGGAGGTCAGATATGGTTTGTGTAAGAGTCTCGAGAAGTTGCTGGAAGGATGATACTGCATGATCGATAGATCCAGAGGGCATGTTGTCGGCGAAAGAACCGCCACCGACTGACAATGCAGATAACGCGTGCACAAGGGGCCCGTATTCCAGAGGCATCTTCGCCGCTGGATTGATCTTGGCCATGTCAAAGAATGGGTGCTGAGCTAAACGCATCCAAGGAACTTGCAGGTCAATCTCGGCGAAGAGGTCTTCCAAGGACATAGGCTCGTTTCTGTCCACAGATTCGGAACGCGAACGAGAGCCAGAATCCCCACGAGAGTCGGGCAGCTGTGGGGCATCGGAAGTAGCTGCCGACGCTAACGCAGAGAGATTATCATGGATGTCCTCCTTAGGAATCTTGATTGGTCGAGTAACAGGTTTGTTCTTTTTCGGCATCCTGGCTAGAATGGGAGCCTGAGCAGCAGGCTCAACCGGGCTGGCCTTCGTGACAGATGATTTCGCGGGTTGGGGCGTACGAGATTGCGTGGCAGGAGAAGTTTCGGCAGTCGTCTTCGTCTGTGTGGCCTGCCTTGTAGCTTTGACTGCACTAGCCGCCTTTCGAGCCTCTAGCTGCGCCTTCTCCTTCTCTTCTCTTTCCTTGGCTTTCTCCTTTTCCACACGCTCCCTCTCAAGTCGTTGCTTCTCGAGCTTCTCTTTTGCTGCCTTCTCCTGCGCAGCCTGCTCCTCAGCCTTCTCTTTGGCGATCCTCTCCTTCTCGGCCTTCAAAGCAGCAGCTTTCTCTTTTTCAGCCGCTCTTGCTACTGCCTTTTCTTCCGCAAGTTTCCGACGCGCAGCAGCTCTCTCCTCTGCGGCGGCTTTCTTCGCAGCGAGACGCTCGGCCTTGGCCTGTGCTTTGGGGTCTAAAGCCGGCGTAGACGGTGTGGATGGATCAGAGGATGGCTGCGGCTGGTCCTCGGCAGACGGAACATCGGTAGCAGCGAGAGCAGGAAAATCTGTGGATGACAGAGCAGGCGAAGGGACAGGAGAAGTGGGATTCGAGACTGGAGCAAAGGAATGGTATACGAAGGAAGTCGACGAAGGAAGTGGTGGAGGGGTAAAAGGATTTGTCAGCGTTAGAGCTTACCGGAAGGGATATGATAGACAAGTGCATAGCAGCGAGCGACAGCAAGGTTTGAAGGTGCGGACGAAAGGAAGATGAAATGCGACCCCGGGCCTTTGTAGTAACATCATGGACGATGATAAAGTTTCCGCACTGAAAGCACGGCGCTCGGTACTCTGACCTGGGAATCCCTCCCCTGAGGATGGTGGAAGAATAACTCACCTTGTGTCGCTCCGCCTGCCTGGGACACAGCCAAGCTCGAGTGCAGACCGCCAGCCATTGCCAACCCCTGGCGCCCCGTCAATGACGGGCTGGGGATCACTCCCGGTGGAAACGAGAGACCAGGTGGTGGTCCGAACGATGCGTGTTGTTGCGACGGATATCCGCCGGGAGTTGACGCCATATTCGGGTAGCCGTTATCANTGGGTCATTGAAAGGCTGGTTCGTGGTGAATTTGAACTGTTGAGAGTCTACGTGAATCGAGACAGTGCGTTCAGTAACCTTCATTTCCAGCTGATATGGGAAGTACTGACCGGCTGATCCAGACCGCATCGAACGATCCCGACTAGAGTTGATGAGTTCGCGCAACTGAGCCTCGCTAACGGTCGTATCATATTGCTGTTGTCGGGCGGCGAGCTGCTGTTGCTGCTGCTGCTGGAATTGATTTGAATACGGCGTATAAGCTTGAGCATGCTGGGCCAAAGGCGAGCTCATAGCTGAACTCGGCTGATGCAAGTACTCGTGGCCATGGTGTCGATTGGTGTAATTATTCCACTGCGCAGTGTTGCTATGATTGGCGGAAGAGAGCATCTCCTGCTGGCCAAAGTATGACGCTTGAGACGAGTGTTCACCGAGACTCAGAGACGATGGGAGATGTATGGGCGAGGCAGCATTAGACATGGAAGAAGAACCCTGTCTGCCTCGAGCAAAGCCAAATCGTGATACTTTGCGGTCATCGTCCAGAGGCGAATACTGTCGTGAACCTTCGTCGTTCCCATCCGTTGCGAAAGGATTGAAGGATCCTGTATAACTACTCGACGTCGACGGAGCTGGTGAGCGACTGGAAGTCTGAATGTCCAGCTGCGGAGGATATCCCAAGCCGGGAGGAGGCACATGACGAACACTAGGGAATGCGTCGAAGAAGCTGCCTGAGAAAGCGACATCGGTTGCCACATCAAGGTCCGGTAGGTTCAATTCACTGTCTGAACCATTTCCAGCCAACTTAGGATCCAAACTAAAACTGAACCCGCTGTCTTCTTGTAACGATTGCAGCATGCGATCCAGGTCGGGGAATGGGCTGGGACCTGTGGAGACCTGAGTCAGCTCACGGCGAGCCTTGATGTCTTCGAAGAGTGCCTGGGCCTGTGTCGACATTTGATATGGTCCCTGTGTTTGTATTTGCGGCGAGGATTCCACGGAAGCTGACAGGCGGGTTGGCGGAGGTAGGCCGGGAGGTGCAGACAAACCAGGAGGAACAGCTGGCAATCCTGGTGGTGCTGCCGGAGCGGGTACGGGCACAGGAGATGGCAAGGCTGAATCCGGAGGGGAGGTTGGTGGTGTAGGTTCTTTGTTACCTGAGACGACATCTTCAGGTTCAGCATCAAGGGGGGAAGCAGAGCGAGGGGGAGGCGAGACGGGTCGATCCTTCGACTTGGTGACTGGTTTAGAGCTGACGGTGGGGCTGTCTGCCCGTTGAGGTGTTGGTGCTCTGGCAGGAGTGGCAGGGCGAGACGATGAATCAACGGAGGGGGTTTTGTTCGCACTCGTAGTCGCGCGTTTTTCACGTAGAGCTGGGAAGGAGGAAGTCGATACAGCAGTACTGGAAGTAGTGCGTTGTGCACGAGTACTCGTTGGGGGCCGGCGCGTTTGGCGACTGATCGCAGGCTGTATCGAATTCGATGCGCTATTGTGCAGTGCTGTACTGGCAACACTGTTGAGACCTTTATTAGCCCAAGATGCTGCTCTCGGGAGGCCTATTCACAGTGATGTCAGCGCCTTCTTAGCAGTCAATTGTACTCTACATACCTTCGCTTTCATCTCCCTTCTTAACCACAGTAATCTTGCGTGCCCGAGTCTCGGTATCCTTCATGGTGTGTTTACTAAGAGATGTGAGTTAAACAAACCGATGAAAAAAATCAGCGCAAAACCTACAGTGTGGTAAGATCCTCTTTTGTGAAGCAATCGTTTTCGTCTCCCCATTCGTGCAAGTTCAAGCAGCTGTGATCGGAGCAACTGACTCCCCGCAAAAATGCCATGCAGTACTTGGTAGTGCCATAGCTGGCTCGCATAACTTCTCCTCCGCCACTTGGAGACGGAGCACCATCAACAGCTGCGATACAGCGCGCTGCGTCTTCGCGACGATGAAAGGTAATGTAGAGTCCCACGACTGGTGCCCGTCCGCCAGATGCTGTGCGCTTCGTGATGACGATCTTTGAAATCTTGCCGTACTGCCCGAAATACTCATGTGTCCGTAAAGTAGGAATGAGCTGACGGATAGTTGAGTTCAACTCGCATACTGTCTCACAGAAAGACTCACCTCTTCCTTGGCAAACTTCTGACCTATGCCGACGACATAAACTACATTGCGCTGTACCACACGTACATTTGCAAGTTGACGCCTGCCCAGAGCTTCCAAGTCCTTGCGTTCGCGCTCTTTTTGTTTCTTCTGTTGTGTCAGACGCTTGTGGCTATGATGGGATTGAGTCGGTCAATGCTAGGTACACAGAGTACGATAGCGCGCGGCACTCACTCCTCCTTGTTGATCGGCTTGAATTGAACAGCTTCATCGCTGTACTCTCGACGACAAGCGGGGCAACGGCGGTTAAGGTTCTCCTTGATGTGGTGCCAGCAAAACCGACATATCTACTGGATTCTGAGTATGGAGGGACGATCTGAGTCTATACAGTCTACAGACCTGGTAACCACAAGGGCAGGGCTTGAAGTTTATGTCGGAGATATCCATTTCCTCGAGACATAGAGGGCATTCAGTGTCTTCCTATGGGCAATTGTTAGCAACGTCTACTCAGTCGTGAATACACTGGTTCACTCGCTGTCTCGTCTTCACTCCAATACGCGTCCTGAACTCCGGCGAGGACATGAGACTTGGATTGCACTGATGGAGTGCTGGCGCGCATCGCGGGCGCCGGAAGTGGTGAGTGTGGATGAATTCGAGTCGACATGGTCGATTGTAGCGTGTGTCTTGTGCAAAAATATGAGACGGACGACGCGATGTGGCCAGAGGAGATGAAAGAGAGAGTGCAAGAACGACCAAAACGGAAACGCAACAATTGAGCGCCAACTTTTGACAAAATGCAAACATGCACAAATAATGACCGTGCTCATGTCAATCTCAGGTTCATGTTGGTCAGCATCGAGAAGCAGTTCCGAGTCGTAAAATTTCAACTATGATTAAATTTAACTATATCTACTACGAGGCCACATACTGAAAAGTTGTCATTACTAAGTGTACAGTCCCGACAGATCCAAACATTACGAGCATGACTAAACCTTTAAACGCCACTATTTACTCGGGCATTAAGATATGATTAATCGGATACTCTGCTAGCATCATCATCTCTTCTGAGGTCAAGGGCTGTGGTTCCTGATGTGCCTGGTATCGTGGTCGCTGAGAATGAGGTGGGCTGCCATAGTGCTCCACATAATTTCCACCTCGGAACCTCTCCAAGTCCTCGTCATTGCAGGTTGACACAAACATATCGTCAAGCATCTTGGCGTAGGTCGCTGTATACTAATCAGCTTACCATCTTGATTCGCAAATTACAAACAGCATACCTGCGAGAGGGATTCGTGTTCCCGCCTGTACCAAATTGGTTCTAAAAGTACATAGATGGGCGTTGT
>JAXQGX010000918.1:0-10774 GCA_037040455.1 Irpex sp. P115-07
TGTGACCGGATAGGGTCTTATAGTCTTCGGCGCGCGTACTGATCTAGTTTTTATTTTATTTTCGCAATTCCGTAGATAACAGTGCCATGAGTCGCCTCATGGCGGCCTCATGTCTTTGTATGCTAAGTTTGCTCGTTGTCGATAGGAATGTTATCTTCTCTTTCCCACCAACGTCTTCGCTTGAGCTTCGCTCGCGGAGGCATCGAAGGAGACGATCCTATTCAGTTACCCGTCGTTGCAGGCTCTCTAAGTAGCGCTGCAGACGACTTCTATTGCCTTATCGGGCAACTCTCACGCATTCAACACCTCTGGTTCCTAGCGTCCGCCGGGACGACTCGCAGCCGATCCACCCAGATCTGCGACTGCTCGCGTCGAGCGTCACAGAGGTGGACACACTGGGAAATCGACTGCACCGGCCGGCGCAGACCCAAGTCTCACCATATCTCTTGAATCACCACCTCATTCCGAGGAGCCTACCCTCGAACATCCCACGCTATCGAGGCATCTCACTCGTCGCAGAACCCTCCAACTCTTTCTCGCGCTTCCCAAGTCAGCTTTCACGCCGATCATGGCTCAGGGAACGAGCACGTCGAATAGTTCTGGGGCGAACGTGGCGGGAGTATCCCTGCCGGGATCCTTCGGGGAGAACTCGTTCGTCACGGAAGCCCAACGACGTAGACTCGACCCCATAGAAGAGGAACCTACCGCCGACCACGAGGAGGTAGCACGCGAGTTAGGCCTCGACGACGTAGGAGACTCCACGGACGGCACCGAGAAGAACAAAGTCGACAAGCTGTTCGACTCTTACAGCGAGGCTACGTCAACACGAGTCAGCCTCAAACAAGAAGTGATACAATTTTATAACAAGAAGGAATGGACACCCTACGACATCGTCGACTACGGAATCGCCATCGGGGTACCCGACCGCCCTCAATACGCCTTGCGACCCCACATCGTGCGCGGCCTCAACAGAGTTTTCGAGAGGCTCCAGACGCTCCTCAAGCAGCTCGCGTCCGAAGTTCCTCGCCGTAAGGCTCTACGGAACTACCACCATCGCCTAGATCCTCATGGGGATCTCCTCCCAGTGCTGCAGGGCGCGCAATCCATGGCCGAGCTCAATGGAGCGTGGGACATCCTACGCGAACGTCTAGAGAAGGGTCATAAGTTCGTCAAGAAGTACTACGACGAATACAAAGAGGAACGGTACGTCCAGTCGCCAGCCTCTACGCTCAGCGAAGTCTACGCCCCGTTCCTCCCAAACGCTTCCGTCGAACAAAGGATTCGCGAGTACAAGGCGCTCGTACCTACGCATCAGCGGGAGGGCCTTCCTCCAGCCGACGTGCTGGACCTTTCACGCCCTCTTGAGGAGATCGTGACTGTCCCTCCACAGCTCCTGGCAGCTTACCCCTATCGTGCGCCGGAGGCAGACCCGAAGGCATTGTCGTACAACGCGATGGGCCAGCCGGACGACGTCTCCTACCTCAAGAACTCGACCTACGGGCCAGGCCCCGCCACTAGACAGCAAGATCCGCCGGAATCGATCAGTACAGGGCTCATGAATATAAGGAAGAACCGCTCACGGCAAAAAGACAAAGCCGTCTCGTTCATGAACCCCCAAGCGACAGCTCCATCGACCTATGACGTACCCGAAGGCGAGAGCCCTTTCGACAAAGCCGACTGGTCACAGTTGTACTTGTCTACGGCTCGCGTGTTGCCTCGAGGAGGAAGGAAAGACCCTCAGTCAGGCGTTCCTCAGTCGCTGGCCGCACCTGACGTCCAATTGGGCAATGTCTTGCATGGCATGGCCTCGGCGGTAGTCGCTCCGCGGGCTCCCGTTCAACAACAAGTAGTCGCAGCACCGATGCCTCTAAGGCCTCCCCTGCGAGACGCCACCGCCTTAGGGATGAGCCTATTCCCAGACACCGAGCCTCACCAGGAAGAGCAAGCAAGGGAGAACGTCGTCGCATGGCAGGCACAAGAACCGGTTCAGACTGTCGTCGACCCCTACAAGGCTGCTGGAGGACAAGACTCTGCGAGCAAATCATCGCCCTCTCGTCAACCCGCAGGAGCACCTACTCCCTCGTACGTACCGGGAGCCTCCAGAGCGGCGTACGCTCCTGGAGGAGCACAGCCAGCGTCCAACGGAGGGCCACCGTTCCCCGGAGGAGGGCCACCATACGGAGGAGGACCCCCGCCAGGAGGAGGTGGAGGACCACCATATGGAGGCGGACCACCGTTCGGAGGAGGGCCACCTCAAGGTGGAGGGCCTCCTCGAGGTGGAGGTTCACCCCATGGGGGGCCACCACCTGGAGGCGGAGGCTACCCTCCTGCAGGAGGAGGAGGACCGCCGTTCCCAGGAGGAGGAGGACCGCCTTTCCCCGGAGGAGGAGGAGGCGGTGGAGGCCCGCCACCACCTGGAGGACCCTACGGAGGGTGGCTACCTCAACAGAACGGTCAATGGGACCCCCAGTTCCAGCTACCAACCGCTCTCGTCCCTCAAATCAAGCTCGGGCAGACCGTCGACAGCGCCATACCAGTCTGGGACGGGCTAGGCTCCTCAGCCCTCGAATGGTTCGCCTGCGTGCAGGAATTCGCAGGTGCTGGGGGGTACATACCTTACCAGCTCGGTTATCACCTGTGGAGTCGCCTCGAAGTGGGGTCCGGAGTACGATCGTGGTTCCAAAGCCTTACGCCCGACTGGAAGAACTGGATGAGGAGGTACTATCTGAATTTCCTCGTCTCCGTCGAGCAGAATTGGCTGGGACTTACCTGGAAGCAAGATCGCAGCGCTGAATACGCCATTCAGTCGTTCAGGCAGACCGGTCATGCGCGCGAGGCTCCGGCTCAGTTCTTGCAACGCCGTCTGCTCTTCGCTCGTCTCTTATACCCTCAGCTCATTGGGACGCCTGAGGAAGTGCGGGAGGTGATGAGGGCTGCTCCGGTCGCCTGGAGGAACGTGCTCAACTCCGACCAACTTCCGTCAATGATGGCCCTACAGACACGAGTCGTCGAAATGGAACCGCAACTGCTATCAGCGGCCGAGCACACTTACTCGTCAGGATTTTCCAGGGATCAATTCGCGAGGTACATGAGAGACTTCTTACGAGAACGCGGAGGAGACCTGCGCGGCCCACGACCAAGGACAACGCACGCCATCGCGTCAGGACCCGCGAACGAGTACGAAGAATTCGACCAGCCGGACTACTCGACGTCGCGGGAAGATGTACTGATGGTAAATAATGACTCACCCGCCGTCGTCGAATGCTACGCCTTTGCCAAGAAGCGTCAGCGCCCCCCTCCAAAGGGAGGCTATCCCTTCAAGAAACGCGACGAGGTCGTAAGCCCTCTGAGGCCTCCCCCGTCTCCCTGCAAGTGCTGCGGCAGCGACAAGCATTGGGATAAGGAATGCCCGTGGTATAACATGTGGGAGAGGAAGTTTGGAAAGGGGAAGGACAAGGTCGCTCGCGTGGCAGGTGCTCAGACAGATGACGAAGCCTTCGACGACATGTACTGTAATACTTTCGACGAGCTCGTAATGCAAGCCTGCAATTCCCTTTATCTCGACCCCGTGGTGAAAACTGCTCGATTCGCGTACGCTAGCTTGATGGAAGGATTGAACGCAGCGCAGGTCCAACCCGTCACGTCAAACGGCGAACGGAAGCGACCACCCTCACTGGGCACGCCGAAGCCGTTCAGGAAGGCGTCGATCGAAGAGATCCCGGAGGAGCCTTCGAGTAAGCCTACAGCGTCAGTGTACCTGATAGAGGAGAATTTCACGAACGGCTGCGAGGATGACAGCCTTGGACCATTGCCTGATGAACGTCCCCCGCGAGAGACGAACTCCGCGGAAGGAGTCGACGACTCACCCAGCGAACCGCGCCACGGACCTTCCACCGAGGAAGTCAAGTGGGTGCGACCGAGGCGTTACAAGCCCAGCGGAAGCTCAGCTGTGGGAGTGTCAGTCCTTTCCATTCGTGGTTCGTTAAACGACCCCAAGGCCGTAGAAACGGACGTGAGACTGGACTCAGGGGCTGACATTTCCCTAATCTCGGACGAATATTACAGCTCGCTCGCCAACCCTCCCAAACTTCGTCAAGGGAAGAAGATGGAGTTATGGCAGCTCACCGATCGTTCGTCTAAGATAGAGGGATACATCGACCTTCCTGTCTTCCTGAAAAGCAAGAATGGAGAACTAGTAGGACTACACGCTGAGGTCTACGTCGTCCCGGGGATGAACGTACCCATCTTATTAGGGGAGGACTTCCATCTGGCGTATGAACTGACCGTCCAGCGTCACGTGGAATTCGGTACGACGGTGACCCTAGGCAACACAGGCTGGGAGTTCGAGGCTAAAGGCGTAAAACGACCGATGTACCCGGGAGTTGCGTCAGACCCCTCTCGTTTAGCTTCGTTCGTCCGAGCGAAGCTACATCGCCGCAACAAGAACAGGCGTTGGAGGCGTACGAAGGCTGAGAAGAAGCACTCCAGAACCGCGTTAGTCGCCCAGGACATCAGGATTCCACCACAGACTTGCGTCAACGTACCAGTCGCCTGTCCGTTCGAAGATGGCGAGACGTGGCTAGTAGAAAAATCTATGATTGGAGACGACAGAATAGCTCCGCTGGTGATACCTAACGTCCTGGTCGAAGCGAGCTACCCGCGAGTGCCTGTGACAAACACTACCACGAAGTCTCGCTGGCTACGGAAAGGAGAGGTATTAGCGGAGCTGCTGGACCCCCGACAGCATCTCGACCGACCGCGCAACTTACGTCACTTGGCAGAGATGACCAACGCAGCTACCAGAACTGCGGTGTTATCGTCCGTCATGAGGAACTTGAGCGAGGACGGCGTCGAGGGGGAGCGAGTGTTCTGTGTTAAAGAGGATGGCTCTTGCGTAGAGACGACGAGGAAGGAGAGCTCTAGCGCAGAAAGTACGGAGCGTCGTGAGGAGGCTGATGCCACCGCGGTGATGGAGTCTGACGAGGAATGGGGACCGAAGACGGCAGAAGTCCCCGATCCCACTGTCTACCCCTCCTCGAAGCTGAAAGAGCTTATCGATGTCGCAGACGTACCAGAAGACTTGAAGCCGAGAATCTGGGAGATGCTGAAGAAGAGACAGAACGCCTTCGGATTCGATGGGAGATTAGGCCATATGGAAGTAAAGTGTAGGATCAGGACGAAGGAAGGAGTGGAGCCGGTGTCAGTGCCTATGTACGCCAGCTCCCCAGCGAAGCGACAAGTAATCGACGCCCAGCTCGAGACCTGGTTTGAACAGGGCGTAATCGAACCGTCCCAGAGCCCGTGGGGAGCTCCAGTCGTGATCGTCTACCGCAACGGAAAGGCCAGATTCTGCGTAGATTACCGGAAACTGAACGCGTTGACGATCCCGGACGAGTTTCCACTTCCTAGACAGACGGAGATCCTGTCAGCGTTGTCGGGAGCTCAGGTGCTATCATCGTTAGACGCACTCTCGGGATTCACGCAGATAGAGATCGCTGATGAGGATGTAGAGAAGACAGCCTTTCGCACTCACCGCGGACTCTTTCAATTTCGCCGAATGCTGTTTGGGCTGAAGAACGGCCCGTCAATCTTTCAGAGGACGATGCAAAACATACTGGCACCGTACCTCTGGTTGTTCACGCTGGTCTACATCGACGACATCGTGGTCTATTCTAAGTCGTACGAAGAGCATCTCATTCATCTCGATAAAGTACTCGAAGCGGTCGAGAAAGCGGGACTTACGCTTTCCCCCAAGAAGTGCCATCTGTTCTACAGCTCGATATTGCTGCTTGGCCACAAAGTATCTCGTCTAGGCCTGTCTACACATGAGGAGAAAGTTAAGGCAATCAGCGAGCTAGCACGTCCAACCAAAGTCGCTGAACTACAGACCTTCTTGGGGATGATTGTATACTTCTCCGCGTTCATACCGTACTACGCCGACATCGCCGCACCGTTATTCAAGCTGCTCAGGAAAGGAATAGCTTGGAGATGGGGTCCCGAGGAGGAGGAGGCTTTCGAGCTGGCTAAAGCTGCCCTGAAAGCAGCTCCGGTGCTGGGGCACCCGATTGAAGGGCGGCCATACCGCCTGTACACGGACGCGTCCAACGAGGCTATAGGCTGTTGTCTCCAGCAAGTGCAACCGATAGAAGCCAAGGACCTGAAGGGCACTAAGGCGTACGAGAAGCTCGTTAAAGCCTTCGAGCGTGGAGAGGACGTACCTAGGTTCGTCGTGAAACTGTCCAATAAGACGGAGGATCACGCATTCGAGGATCGCTGGGGAGACTCAGTGGATTCAACGTCGGTACACGTCGAAAGAGTACTAGCTTACTGGTCCAGAACCTTGAAGAGCGCAGAGACTCGCTATTCGGCCACGGAACGCGAGGCCCTGGGTGCGAAGGAAGGCCTCGTTAGATTCCAACCCTACGTGGAAGGCGAGAGAATCTTGTTGATCACGGATCACGCGGCTCTGCAGTGGGCGAAAACCTATGAGAACGCTAACAGGAGGCTAGCCGCTTGGGGGGCGATCTACTCTGCGTTCGCACCCGGTTTAGAGATCATACACCGACCGGGGCGCATACATTCTAATGTGGATCCACTATCCCGCCTAGCCAGAGTACCTCCCGCGCATACCTCGCCCATCGCAGACAAATCCCCCTCGCTCCGCCTGGACAGCGAGGAAGCTCAATCCGCGGAAGACAGGGCAGAAGGAGAACCCGCGAGGAAAGCAGGGATGTCAGTTACCTTGTCGGACTGGAAGGATGTGTTGGAGGAAGCCGAAGTGCTGTCCACGAGAAGAAGCAAGCGACTGGCCGGGAAGAGGACCGAAGACGTGACCACGACTGGTGACGGGGGGGCAACTACTACGCATGACCCTGCCAGAAACCGAGCTCAGATGCAACAGAAGGAGGATGACACGGACGCGGACCCTTATGAGTCCAAGAAGCTCTGGGAAGCCACGCATAAGCCTCCCACCGTGTTGATCGAGCTCAGCGAAGAAGTCAGGCGAAGATATGCAGAAGGCTATGAAACAGACGTCACCTTCCGTAGTCACTGGGAGAAGCAGTCAGTCGAGCCGGAATCCTGGGACCCCGCCAATCGCTACTTCAAAGACGCGAACTCGCTCTTGTACTTCCGGGACGCAGACTTCCACGCCAGGCTATGCGTGCCACGAAGCGAAAGGAACGAGGTCATGAGAGCAGCTCACGAAAGTGCCTACCTTACTGCACACGCCGGCCCAGAGAAGCTATGGGAATACTTGAGCTCCAGGTTTTATTGGCCACGCATGAAATCGGATATCCTGGAGTTCTGCGCATCCTGCGACGTCTGCCAGAAGACTAAACCGTCGAACTTCCGGCGCTATGGTAGGCTCCAGCCTCACCCAGTTCCAACAAGGCCGTACGAATCCATCTCGATGGATCTTATAGTGAACCTGCCTTGGTCGGAGGATTGCAACGCCATACTAGTATTTGTGGACCGCCTCACGAAGCACGCCCAGTTCATACCTACCACGACGGGCCTGAACGCTAAAGGCTTCGCCATGCTGTTCGTCAAGTACATAGCGTGTCGATTTGGCCTGCCTGCAAATATAGTCACAGACCGCGATCCTCGCTGGACTTCGACATTTTGGAGAGAAGTCGCGAGTCTCCTTAAGACTGACATGCTTCTTGCGTCATCCCATCATCCCCAACATGACGGCCAGACGGAGATTGTTAATCGCCAACTAGAAACAATGCTCCGTGCGTACGTTAAGGACGATAAGGAGGGATGGTGCCAATGGATCCACCTACTCGAACACTCGTACAACTGCCGTGTACACGGAGCCACTGGATCCTCCCCATACTTCCTCCTGTACGGGTTCGAACCACGAAGCACGCTCGACGTTGAGGAAGCGAACGTGAGGAGCGTAGACCGTAGTCGCGAGACCACGGAGTTCTTGAGTCAGCTGAGCATGCATCGTGAAAGCGCGAGGCGAGCGATCGCTCGAGCTCAAACGAAGCAAGCTAACTGGTACAATAAAAGGAGGAAGCTGCTCGAATTTGAGGCAGGAGACCTGGTCCTAGTCAATCCGCATAGCCTGGAATGGATAGAAAGTAAAGGGGAAGGCGCGAAGTTAGTGCAACGCTGGATAGGCCCTTTCGAGGTGCAGCAACGCATCAACGAAAACACCTACCGTCTAAGGCTCAGCCCCTCCTACCCAGGGAGCCCAGTCTTCAACATTCAGCACTTGAAGCGTTACGTGTCTTCACCTGAGGAGTTCGGCCCCAGGTCGACCTTGGACGACACTCGCGCTGCACCTGCCGACGAGTCCTACGAAGTTGAAGCAATCGTCGGGCACAAATACGATAAGAAAAGGCGTACTATGCTGTACCTGGTCCGGTGGGCTGGTTACTCTCCCCTCTACGACGAATGGAAGACGGGAAAGGAGCTAGCGGCTGCTCCAGAGTACCTTCACAAGTACCGTCGACAGCACAACCTTCGTTAGTCGGGCCGGAAGATCCGGTAGATCAACGCCTCGATGGCGCTCACACTCGTTATCTCTACTACCTTCACCACGTTCCTTTCCGTATTATCATCGTCCACCTACTACCCGAGCCCGGGTCCATCATTCCTTTTACGCACAAGAACTGTACAGCAGCGGGCTGCTCGCCTTCACACTCATTTACAGGAATTCCCATGGCCCTAAGCGCCGTACACCAACAATCCCGGTACACACGCCCACAATGTCGACCTCTCTTCCTTCCGCGCGCTCCCTCTATTTCCAAGTTCACCACCTACTCACGTTCGAGCCGACCAGCTCCATCCAAATCGCGGACGATTCGGGAGAAGTCTGGGCGAGTATAGGAGGCGAAGCAGACTCGGTGCCTCACGATACCGCCCGAGCGCACCGTCATGGCTGGGTTGACGACGAAGAAGAAGTACGTCCTCCCTCGTTATCAGGAGCTGACTGGTCGGGCAAGGGCAGGGACTACCTAGCCTTCGGGATAGACCTCGACAAAGTGCACGACCGGATCGGGGCCACCGTTGAATCCTGGGTACACTCGTTCTTCACCCACGAGGAACAATACCTCGATCCGGACGATCTATCGAGAATCCATCCGCAACTCCTCACGAAGATCAAGAAGGATCTCCGAGTAGCTCGTGATCTCGTAGTCCTACTTGATCGTCGTGGGGGAACGCCGGCCAACGTCGTCAACCGCTCGTACTCCGGCGAAGATTTAGGATTCGCGGACGGTCATGCTGCGGTGCTGAAGGAGCTCCGAAGAGCTCGTAAGGTCATGGACGAGAGGCTAGCCGCAGCCAACTTCGCGCTTCTGCGAGCCGAACCCGACGTCCTCTCGTACGTGAAGCAGTCGTACGGGGCATATCTCAAGAAGTGGCACCTGCTAGCCGAGATGCGAGGAATTTACATCGACTTCACCACCTTCAACCCTCGCATCACTCACGTCTACGATTTCATCCAGAAGGGAGTGCCCGTGTATTACCCTCTAGACCTCGAACATTGCCCTAAACTCTCGGAGCACGAGAGTCGCCTAGCAGAGAGCTTGCAAACGCCCGAGGACTTTGCGTACGCGTTCATACGAGCCCACCGAGGACCACGAATTCGCAAGACGGAAGAGGCGCCGCGCAGGCCCTTCGGTGCCTCCCTAGCTGACGAGGTGGCAGAAGGATTACCCAGGCCGTCTAGAGGTGAAAGGATGGCGCAACTGGTACGCTACGCCACGGTCATCCTGACCGACGCCCTACACGACGACCAGGCTCCCATCGTTCCCCCGCCGGAAGACTTGCACTTCCACACCATCAAGGAAGCTCGATTGGTCGTAGAGACCCTCTCTGAACTACGCATGATGCACTGGGCGGCGAAATGGCGAGTTACCGAGGTGGAAGACGTCTTAGGAGAAGCCTTACTGCGGGGTTGGACGTTTCACCTGGTCTACTCGAAGACGACCCTCGACCAGCTCGCCCAGCGTGGAGACCACTCGGGAGATCCGACTGCAGGCTTCGTTACCCCTATAGCTCCTTTCATCGACACTAACGAACTCGACGTACCGCACGAATGGGCCCGTTACGAACGTCGTGTCGACGCCCTGCTCTCGCGACCTCACGCGTTCGCCTTCCTCTTCGAAGGAGGGTTCTTGTGGAGACTAGCCATGTTGTTCGGGGGGCAGCGCGTAGTCGAATGGCGCAAGCAGATTCTAGAGCCTTCATCGAGCCTCGTTTTGCGTCGCGGCGAGTCGTCGTTCGTCCCGGACCATTGGGGTGACGTAGTGACCGAGACGGAGAAGGACGTCCTCCTCGGCTTGTGTCGTTGCAAATACACTGGGGAGGAACGCTACTGGTTCCCTTCCCCCGAACAGCTCATTGCGCATCGCTTTCACGACGGCCAATGGACTCTCTACGAGGAACGCTTCCTCACTGAGCGTGTCGACAGCCTCCGTCGAGGGGAACCGCGCTTCCGACCGCTCTCCTCTGACGAATGGGACGCAGAGTTGTCGAACTACCTTCCGGGACGACTCTTGCGAGATTCGTTCGTGCCTCTCCACGGTCCCGCGACGGATGCCTTACTCAACGACGCTCGAGCCGAGTTCGGGGGTTCTTGGAACCTACTCACCTTGGAAGAGCTGGAGAGTTCTCTCGTTCAGGGGGAGGACTAGTCGAAGGCTGGCTTCAACGTACGCACCCCTCAGACTGGGGGGCTCTGTGACCGGATAGGGTCTTATAGTCTTCGGCGCGCGTACTGATCTAGTTTTTATTTTATTTTCGCAATTCCGTAGAT